>OVBI01000083.1:0-170119 GCA_900406495.1 Sisymbrium altissimum
ATCTTTAGTTTAAATAAAAAACATCATATTCATATTTAATATATTATTTTAATATATATATATATATACGTATATATATACAGATATTTATGTAATTATTAATTTATAATTTTATTGGGACTATATATTTACATAGGGATTTCAAAAAAATTATTATCTTATTATCTTATCGAATTNATTATCTTATCGAATTTTGTTAAATTTTATACTGTCCCAACTTGGGACCAGAGAAATTTATTAATTTATAGTGATTATTAATTTATCGAGTATTAATTTATAGAGGTTATACTGTACAGTAACTGATATAACGCTTTTTTTTTTTTTTTTTTCCTTGATTTGTTGCCCTGTCATGATTTTGGTTTAATTCACTCGTGTCATTGAGTGTGTTGAATTTCGATATAATAGTTACCCATCGCATTTGCCGCCGCATTTAAGAAAAGAAAGATAACACTTTGCTACGTTTTTATATAAAATCCTAAAGTACTTTCTTTTGCTTAGGATGTTAGCTAGGATGATTTTATATTATGCAATTATTTCAAGGAGCCTCAATTTCTCTTTCAAATGTCACTAATTAAAAAGCTGGACTAATCAATCATACATTTAACACTTTGTATGTACCCAAAGAATCATGGAAAAAGTTTAACCAATTTTATACACATAATCATAATCTAGTGGCCGCACATTTTAGTTCTATGGCAAAGTGAGAGTGTCCTAGGTTCGTGGTTTAAATATTGAGCAAAAAAAAAAAAAATTGGTCCGGTAAGTTCAATTGAGATCTACAAAGGGAGAAATACAATTATTCCTATTATATTGTAACGAATGGTTGGTTCCTGCAGATATGGCAACGAAAAGCTAGAAAACAAAGACAAATAGAAACAAAAGAAAAATTTCAAGAAAAGAAACGCCGTTTGACAAAAAGAAAGAGACGAATCATAATAAAAGAGACACGATACAAGATTTGATTTTATCCAAAATAAAACTGAAAATCAAAAAAAAAAAAAGACGACCAGGCAAGCGTAATTCACGGTACCAATACCATCAACCCCACTAATAATTTGCAGAAATTATATAAAATATATCAGGGTTGGATCTTTATTCTTCATGTTTGCATAGCAACATAGGCGCACATGAACTAGCACATGCATCAGTCTATTATTATTACCTTCTCATGTTTCATAATATTGATTCTTAATATCAAAGAACCAAAGTAATAGCATCCAAAGTTTGTTCTCCTGACAATACCATTCCCTAAGAGACCATGAAAAAAGTCGAGCAAAAGCTTCTCCAAATGCTGTAAATTCAGTCTACTCTAATATACTCTACCTGCCATTATTCAAACCAGAGACCGAAAACATCTTCTTGAGACACCTCATACTATTAAGGCTTCGATAAGAAAACATACCCCAGAAAGATCATTTCACATTTGAAGGACGCGTGGCTTCTTTATCAGGCTCGATGTTGTTAGGGAGTTTAAGCTCTGGTGGAGTTTCTCTCACAATACCAAGCATCGAGTCATATTCCTCGTCTTTTCGAGCATACCTCTTGCGTAGAACCTTCTCGAACTCGATCGCATTTAGTGGCTTTGCATTCTCTGCAGCGTGAATCTTCGCAAGGTTTGAATAGTTTTCAGCTGACTTTGGGAAAAAATCAATTTCCTCATCACGGAGCTTCCTGAGGAACTTTGCTGGGTTTCCTCCCCATATCTGAGTCATTATAGATCAATGTGTTAAAAACATTTAAAGTATGTCAGCAAATATGACTGTTGGAGGGATTGAACCGGTCATGATGAGGTATACACACCCTTTTGTATTCACATGCTGGTACACTGAAAATAGAAAAGCATGACCAAATTCATTGGTCTTTAAATGAAAGTTGGGCTTCTTTAGTTCATCAAAAAGGTGGATAAATTATGTTTTATCCAGAGAGAGGAGACGAATTCATAGACTAAAACTGTATTTCAACTTCGCATTCAATCCTCTATAGTCTCAGGATTAGATTATGATTGTCATTAAAGAAAAGGCATTGTTAATTATATTGCCTATGCTGTCTAAGTGTCTAAGTAGCAATATAAGTATTGGCTTTATGGGTCTTTAGACAATGCAAATGTTCTACGCAAAAGTATACCTCTCCAGAAGGAATTCTAGTGTTTTGTCGCACAAGCGCACCAGCAGCGACCATGCCATGCTTTTCAACCACGACACCGTCAAGAAGTGTCGCTCCCATCCCGATAAAGGCCTCATCCTCAACAATACATCCATGTAAAACAGCACTATGACCTGTTACAGCTCTAGTTTAATACTATATCCCAAATGCTTTGCGAAGATGCATGAGTATCAGAAAATTGCAAAACAAACAGCAAGAGATTCCCACTAACCAATGGTTACATTGTCTCCGATGGTGGTTGGAGGCACCTTCCCGCTTAAGTTTGATTTTGCCACATGCACAAGTGAGTTGTCCTGAATATTAGTTCCTGATCCAACACTAACGGTGTTCACATCCCCTGCGCAGAAAAAAAAAAAAAAAGAGAGCAAGTATGTTATTCCACTATTTCCTGGTAAAGAACTAATAGGCTTAACCATACAGTACCAATGCTGAGTGACATAACCGCATTCTGTACGAAAGGACAACCTACCTTGCTCTCTGAAGAAAGGCAGCACCGAAAAGAAAAGAAATAACAATTCCAAACTAGCCTACGCATACTTGCACAGAGGAATCAAACACAAATTTCGACATAAAGGGATATCATATATGTTTCATCAAAAGAGACGATGTAGTATACTAGTGTGAAGGCTCCTTGGGTAATGCTAGGAAGCTCCACATTGAGCAGTCTATATTCATCACTAAATCATAAAAACGACTAACAAACATACATTCGTTGGCTACTTAGTTGGCCTAGCTAAGGATACAGACGTAAATGTGCATCTCAAACAAAACTTATATGAGAAATCAAATCAGTCAAACACCAAACAGTGAAGCTTAGAGTCTTAGCTCACCTCGAAGTACACATCCATACCAAATGGACGATCCTCTTCCAATCTGAACGTTCCCAATGACTGAGGCACTTGGTGCTACAAAAGCTCCTTTATCCACAATCGGAGCCTTATCAAATACATTCATCAGTGTCCGATGCCTGGAGACTACGGAGAGAAAGCCACATTATGAACAAATTTCGAAACCAGAAATACAAACACCTGAATTAGCAAACCACAATCCTTATAAGAGTTTGATCAATTAGTCCTTTCTGCTAATCCAGAACCGCGATTACTAACAAAGACATCGAAATTCCAGATCTCTAACCTAATCAGCAGAGCTGAGTAACCTAATTGAGCTTCTCTCTCGTGAGAATTTGTAAACGGAGAGAAAACTAGAGCTACACTGGAACTTACGTTGTTCTCGGAAGCAATTTTTGCCTTGAAGGCGACATCCGAGACGATCGAGAGCCTGACCGGTCTCACGGATCCAAAATCCGACGGAGTAAAACGCTCTGCCTAGGGTTCCCATTGGTCGTACCGTCGTAGTCACCTTTACAGTGAAGAAGTGAATGAAAAGGGAAGAAAATGAGGGGAAATGAGGGGAAATGAGCGAAAATACTCAAAATAGTTATACCTTTTACATTTCATTGGAATTACTCTTATTTTCAAACACTATATTATATTTTGGAACAAAAATATTTATATTTATAAGTTGTTAAATTTGTATAACTACACAGATAAACAATGTATTCAAAAAAGATTTAGGGTGTAGCTGGATGATCAAAAGAATAAAAAAGAATAAATGATTCTTTTTTTTATTTTCAAATAATTATACCATTCATAATATGAAGTAGTGTTTGTTATATCTCATTTGTTTTTAGAGAATTATACAGTAAAATAATTATTCATCAAATTTCAAAAAAAAAAATAAGTATCAAATTTTTTAATCTATTTTATTATTTTATTCATTTTCATTCTTTTTTGTTTTTATTATTTTTTTTAAGTTATCAATCACGCTTTTAATTGTAAAAAAAAACTTACCTAATATTAAAACATTAAAAAAAAAGTATTTAAAAAGTTTTGATGTTTCATCTTTAAATTAAGTGTATTTTTAAATATAAAGTGTGTATAAAATATTTACATATAAATATTTATTAATGGGGACAGAAATACTAAAAAAAAGAATCTAATTTTAGAAATCGGAATATAAACTTAATAGGTATTATTTTTAGTTTTATGAAACTTATTTGAGTTTAGGTTTTATATGTAAACATTAATTTTAAAATTTTATACGCGAGAGAATTCTGGAACGGGCCAAGCACCTGAGTCCATGACAATTACGTTGGTTTATTCTGGTTCAATCAAACCGCCATATCTAACTGAACCAAATAAATTAAGACGAAAAATTGAACCATGGAAAATTTTCTAAATCTAACCGGATATGTTTTTCTTTTTTTTTTAATGAAGGACGCTGCGCTAAACCATTTTATAATGTATTGTCTCGGAATCGATGATTGCTGTATGGATAGTCTTATTTAATTAGTAAAAATCTGAATCACGACATACAAATTGTAATTTATTCGCCTGTATTTTTGCTTTAGTGTTTTCCTTAAGCTAACATTGTGCCAAAAATGTGATAACCTTATACCGACACAGTTCAGAAATTCGAACTAAACCCCAGTCACGCCCAACACGTGGAAAAGATAACATGTCCTTCTCAAACGTTCGGCAAGGATGGACCACTAGTTTGGACGAAGCACTAAAGGGGAGAGTGAGATTTCTGTTTAAAACCACTGATGTTAACTCAATAATTCTTCCATCGCTGCAAGAAAAAAAGAAGAAGAGAGGTTGAAGATGGCTCTTGAAGTCTGCGTAAAAGCCGCCGTCGGTGCCCCTGATGTTCTCGGCGACTGTAACTTCTTCCCTCTCTCTCTCTCTCTCTCTAATCTCTCTGTTTATAATTTGCGTTAAGCTTTGGTTTTGCAAATACTGAGTTTTGATCTTTGATGACGTTCGAAGGTACAGTTTCTAATACAAATGTTTTGTCGTTTCAGGCCCGTTCAGCCAACGGGTTCTCCTCACCCTCGAGGAGAAGAATCTGCCTTACAAAATGCATCTGATCAACATCTCCGACAAACCTAAGTGGTCAGTTAATTTCTCTCACCCGAAAACCTTAGATTGGTCTAACTTGTTTCATTTTTTCGTCTATTGTTTGTATTTGTTTCGCCAGATAATGGGGGGTTTTTTTCTTTCCTGTATATCATTGGTAGTACTGTTGAGCTTTGTTTAAACCGGAAATTGGATTGGCTTTGGTTATATATGATGCAGGTTCTTAGACATTAGTCCTGAAGGGAAAGTACCAGTGCTTAAGATCAACGGCAAGTGGGTGTCTGATTCCGACATCATCGTCGGCCTTCTCGAAGAGAAGTATCCTGAGCCATCTCTCAAGACTCCTTCTCGGTTTACCTCTGTCGGATCCAAGATCTTCAGTACCTTCGTGACTTTCTTGAAGAGCAAAGACTCCAGTGACGGATCCGAAAAGGCTTTGCTTGATCAGCTAGAAGCCTTGGAGCATCATCTCAAGAATTATCCTGGTCCTTTTGTCGCCGGGGAAAAAGTCACAGCCGTGGATCTAAGCTTAGCACCAAAGCTTTACCATCTCCAGGTGGCTCTTGGCCATTTCAAAAGCTGGTCTGTCCCTGGGAGCTTGCCCCACGTCCATGACTACATGAAAGCTTTGTTTTCTCTTGAGTCCTTTGAGAAAACAAAGACAGAGGAGAAGTATGTGATAGCAGGATGGGCCCCCAAGGTCCACCCCTAGAACTACAATAAGTTCCATCTGGTGTGATGATGTGGTCCAAGTTTTATCTTCTCTATCAGATAAATAATGTTCTTGGACCTATTATGTTTTGTATTGTATCAATCAAATAAGCCTCTTTTGAGGAGATTTATCGTTAAACTTCGAATCAATTGATCTCACATTATTAAACAGTACATGCGACATAAAGGATTTTGTTTTTTTTTCTCTCAAACAAACTGGTTGAAAAACTCATCGACACTCGTGTACTTGACATCAGGGTAAAGCTCGGAAGCCTCGAGTCCAAAAGCAGGGTCTATAGTGAAGGAGGTAAGATCACCCTGCACGAGCACCGTATGGATCAAACCCATCACAAAATCCATTGGAGGTTGAGTCTCTGCACAATTTGAAAGACAAAAAAAAACAAGACTATTAATACGTAGACTGATGATTACTACTATGAGATATCAAAAACTGTTTTTATGGTCGAAGTGATCACCTTGGACCCTTTTGAGGAGTTCTTCCTCTGAAACATAAGTCTTCTCAAGAGTCTTACCGATCTTTCCCTCCCACAAACTGACCATATCGTTCTGCGACACAATGTTCTTGGGCGGGTGGACATAAAGAATCTTGTTAAGCGTTCTCGGGTCATCAACAGTTTTCATTGTATACGCAACAATGTCTTCTTCAGTGTTGATAATGGCTACAACAAAGAGAGAACAAAAGAATCACAATTTCATACCAAAACTGCAGAAGAGATTGAATTGAGTATAACGTTAAAGGGGTGTATCGAGTACCTTTGGCATCGCCACTGTCGTAGATAGAGACTTTGTCTGTAGGAGGAGAACTGAGTCGCAAGTGGCACTCACCCAAACTAGGAACGAAAAAACCAGCAAAGCAACCTGTGACAACGTACGTATAAGGAACCTCTGCGGCTTCAATGGCACGACGTATCTGAGCTTTCATGGTGAACTCCGATAGCGTTGGCTCGATGGCCACCGTACGGTCCACGTCATTGCCAAATTCCGACGGTAAGAATCTCTATACGAAAAAAAAAAGATTACGTTGTAAAATCTGTCGAGCATCTTCTTGACACAAATAGAAAAAGGTTGGAATAAACGAACCTTGACATTTCCAGATTCTTTGATGGCGTCAATAATATTAATCTGATCAAGAATCTGAGTTCGACCAATAGCAGAAATCACGACATCGGCGTGTTTGATCGCTTTCACCAAGCTCTCTTTGTCATCTAAGCTTCCCTGTTGTCATTATCAAAAAAATCATCGGATCCCAATCAACAAAAGTTTTAAAACAACCAGATTTTGATAGGGACGGCTTCTTATGCAGCTCATAGAACAGCAGAGTATAAAAATAGAAAGCAGAGCACGGGCATAAACGGCATTATTTGACGAAGTCGTGATTCAAGACGTTTTTACAAATATATTGACAATTTTAGAAGGGTACAATTGTGAATGCGTAAAGAAGATTTTGTTGGATTAAAGTCTACAGTATTTGTCCATTTGAAAAGAAACTAGATATTGGTTTAGAGATATGTTTGGCGTTGTTCACTAAAGAATATCACCCAAGGGATACGATAGTCATAACGACTTCCATAAATCAAAACATTGAATCAGATCTCAAACCCTTTCCAGGTTGGTGGAATCAGCGTGGACTAAAATAAGACATGAAATTTTAGACAAAGGCAGGAGGAAAAAGTTTAATAGTCAACGTACGTAGAGTATGGTGACGCCAAGATCTTTGAAACCCTGGACGAGTTTGGCCTTGACGGGATCGGACAGGGACGATTCTCTGACCAGAGCGAAAGTGGCGTGGCCGGACTTGACGCTTCCCTCGACGAAGATTTTTCCGATGTAACCTGTCGCTCCGATCACTAGAACCTTGCTCGTCATCTCTTTCTGCTGCTTTTTTCCGTTGAATTTTGAGTTTCGTAGGATTACTGAAAAAGAGAGCGAACCGACGATGCAGATTTATCGTATGTGTTCCGACCACGAGGAGTTAAAGTGGATATTACGGATGTACCCTGGTCTTGTTTGACTGCTAACCTTATTTTGACCCCAAAAGTGCCTCAAACTGGTGTGGTAGTTGGCTTTGATTTTCATTTTTTATTTCCAAAAATCACAATGAAGTACAAATACAAATACTCTATTTTTTAGCAAAGGGCTTATGGGCTACGAATAAATTGGGCCGTATTTAAAAGTTTTTGGGTCAACATATAAAAATATTTTAAAAAAATACACAAAAAAGAGAAAAAACTAGTTCCCGTGCTCCCTAAGTCAATATATCTTTTACGTTCTAAACCTAGATTTTGCAAAGACCCGCCGATTCTTCCGACTTTTTTTTAATAATAAAAACTTCTCCTGAAAACTTTTAGATTGATGTTGAAAACTCGTATATAGATTTGTTAGGGTTTAGGGTCTAGGAGAAGGATGGATAGGATCAACGTTCTATCGAATGGAGTTATTTGCCACATTCTCTCTTTTCTTCCAACTAAGGAGTCTGCTTTAACATCTGTCCTCTCAACTCGATGGCGTAATCTGTTTGCCTTGACACCGGATCTTCATATAGAAGATGATCGTGAAGTGGGTGACGGAGAAAGTTTCATCGATTTTGTGGATAGAGTATTGGCTGTGTCAGGCGATTTGCCCATCAGAAAATTTTCAATCAAGTGTCCAAGGAATATCGACTCGGGTCATGTCACCCGATGGATGACTGATGTGCTGAAACGTGGTGGTGTCTTAAATCTTGATATAGAATCAATCGGCCGCGAAGATGCGATTTTAGTGCCACTTGAGATGTTCACTTGCAAGACAATTGTCGAGCTGAAACTAGGGAGAGGATTTCTTGCTCTGGTTCCTGACTATGTCTCTCTTCCATCACTTAAGACTCTCTTTCTTAATTCCATAAGTTTCTATAATCGTCACAGCTGTGTTTTGGGATTGCTTCTTTCTGCTTGCCCTTTGCTTGAGGAATTAACCATTATTGGTGGGAGCTGGCAAGTTACTGTCGCACCGTGTCTTCTTCGACCCTTAGGAAACTTACTATGATCTGTACTGAAAAGGTCCATTTTTACTCCCAATCTTGCCTACTTAAAATACTCTGATTTAGTTCCAATAAAGTATCCAGTTGTGAACCTTGAATCCCTTGTGGAAGCTAAGTTGGATCTTTCGTTACAACTTCCTGCTAGCAATCCAACAAATCTGATTAAGGGGTTAAGAAATGTTCAGGCATTGGAGCTGTCGTCTTTTGACACTTTAGAGGTAAAACATGATCCCTTCTAGTTTCATTTTCAATTAGATATAATTCATTATTTCACAATCCTTTGTTTAGAAACCCGTGTCTGGTATTAAATAAAACTTTTTTTTTATCCAAACACTCTTGCAACTGGTTGATGACTAATATTGACTATGTTGAATTTTTTTATCTTGTCGCAGATGTTGTATCGTTGCCGTGACGCAATCCCAGTGTTCAGCAACCTGCTTTGTTTATCTATTATTACAACTGCTTTACATGATTCTTCCTGCAACTGGGGATATCTGCCGATACTTCTTAAAAAATCTCCATATCTACAGACTCTCGTCATCAAGGTAATTACCGATCGAATGTTTGTTGGACAAACGCAATCTCTCTCTCTAATCTTCCCCTCTTGTTTCAGGGTCCATTGGACGTTGATAAATATGAGCGAAAATATGAGCGAAAATATGAGCGAAAATATGAGTTGCCCTGTCCTGTCGAAGTATTGAAGATAACCGAGTATCGAGGAAATATTGGAGAGCTAAAGCAATTAAAACATTTCTTAGAAAAACTGTCATTTCTTGAGCTAGTCGAAGTTCGTGCCTGTGCAATAAACGACGAGGAAAAGTCTCGAATCACCAAAGATCTGCTAATGGTTCCTAGATCGTCCAACTGCGATATCCAGATCAAGTTTTGTGAGATGCATGAAAAACACAACTACTTTTTCGTTGAATAATCAACCCTGTTATAGGTTTGTGGTTCCATCCCTAAAACTACTAAGTTCCATCTGGTGTGATGATGAGGTTAGCTTCTCTATCAGTCTTTTCTTTTGAGATAAGATTTGCGTCTAAAATTAAAGTCAATGGATCTCACATTATTAAAATGTACATGCGACATAAAGGATTTTGTTTATTCTCAAACAAACTGGTTGAGAAACTCATCGACACTCGTCTACTTGACATCGGGGTACAGCTCGGAAGCCTCGAGTCCAACAGAAGGGTCTATAGTAAAAATGGATCTCACGTTATTAAAAAGTACATGCGACACAAAAGGATGTTAATGAAATTACATATATATACTTTTTTTATTAAATGACAAACTGTTGATAAATGGTCCGGTCCGATTTCGAGTCGGGGAAGTAAAACATAAACAGAGACTCTGTTTCAGTAGTCTTTCATTACCCAAAAGGTTATGAACCACGATACTTTATTTAAGAAAAACACACACACACATTTACACTGTACAATATCCACATCTCAGACTACACATCACTTCTAGGAACAAAAAAAAAATACACATAACACATCACTTCTCAGATTAAAACCCTACACCTTTGCTATATGATTTTTTTTTTTTTTTTTTTTCCTANTGTTACATGCTTTGTACTCTCACATTCGAATTCTTACACGGCCAACACCTTAAAATTAACCACCATATCATCCAGAAGACATGTCGGCCGACACCTTAAATTTACCATACATAAGACATATGTGGGTTACCCGGTAATTATACCACTACAAAAGAAAACTAAATCACAGTTCACTGATACGACATATGTTATTAGCTGGTGATTATAGTGTCACTACTATCCGGCGATTTTGGCGATGTGAGCCACTTGAAACTGTGGCACGTAATTGTTTGGTCGACCCTCTTCCTCCCTCGGCTCATTCAAGAACGCCCAGTTGCTTCTTCTCCACCTAACCAACACATCGAAATTTTATAACTCTAAAATAGTTATGACTTATGAGATATATGATCTGAACCTAGATATTATCAAAATTATATATTACCATCCACTTCTTTGGCTTTGGTTTTCATAAGGATCTTCTACTCTCTTCTCCTCTTTCCCTTCACTTTCCGCAACCTCCTGCAGACAAATTCAAAGGGTTTTTTTTAGTCCTTTTATTTTTGGTAATTGAATTATCAAGTCATTTCCCCCGCTAGATATTAAATTTGGTCTTGACCTGAGCCACCAACTTGGAAACGGCTTGAACATGTTCTTCTTCACTCTTCTTCTTTGTCTTCCAGAAAGCATCGATCTCTTCCCTTGTTAGTGACTTGCACCTTCTCACTGAAAAGTTTCAGCTCATCATTACTCGGAAAAAATCATTATGTTAAAAACTGTGTGCAAAGCATCATATAATCGTTACTAGATGAGGGAACATATGCTCTAATTCCATGATGTATCGACGCATGACCATTAGGCCTATATATATGCATGGTTATAATGATTACCTGAATTGGAATCCTTTGTTGGGGAGTCCCACCCTGACATTAAAGAACCCATTTGCTCTTCTAATCTTGTATTTTTTAATTTCTCTGGTCAGTAGAAGACATGAATGTCGTCGGTTTTATGTGTTAACATTTTCCTATATATAGTGCTCCATGCAAGTGTGCAACTCATCTAGATCATTCTTATCCTAAGGAAATTAAATTTCTTTTTATTATATATTTTACTTCGCTATTCGGTCCAAGTTCATATAATTTAAGAAGAAAATCAATCCCGTCAACTTTATTTTTTCCCTTCTCTTGGAACGCCAGTAAAGCGCCCACTGATTTAAGTAGTAGTATCTGATTAAATTATTGAAATTTATATAGGGGATATTTTAGCATGCTTTCCTACCAAACGTCAATGATCTTCCAACCTTATCTTGTCGAGTAATTAATTAGATTTTTAGATATATATCCCATTTTTCTTTCGTTGGAGAGACTTGGTCCCCGATTCCATATATTTTAGATAGACCAAAATCCGAATTTTTCGTCTAAAACAGAAACGGTTATAACAAAGATACAAAATACAAAACATGATTAAATTTAATGTTGTAGTTTTTGTCTTTTGGGGTAGAACGAACGATCGATGTCAAACGTAACTCAGACAGTAGCAGATAACCTTGGATTTTTTTATTTTTGTTTTATTTTGGACAAATATTGGATATAATTTATAATAGAAAATCCAATCCATTACAGATTTAACAACATTTGATCTCTTTTTTACATCAACCACCGAATATCACTACTAAACTTAATTAAACAATGGATACTGTCGGTTATGGTAAGGGTGGGAAATAGCTGACACGTGTACAATGCGTGGTAGACACATCATACTTGGACATTATCATCTCCTTGAATTTTTGTTTAACTATCTAAATCCACTTGGTGGAAGATATTTACTCGCTTTTTACAAAGTTGACGAAGACGACAAAAAGAATTCGAGATTGAAACAAAGTTAGCTAATGAAAAGCTGTTAAATATATATGTCCAGTTAAATTTTTGGGTTTTCCAATAGATGCTAAGTTAAACAAACACCGGTTTTGCATTGTAGCCGGTTTAGGCGGCACAAAATGAAACGGATTGCTTACTTGAAGCTCGAACCAAGTAAATATATGGAAGAAAGAAAGAACAAAAAAAGGAAAACAAAAGATTCAGAAGCAAGAAAGAAACGAAGAAAACCCTTGAGAATGCAGAAAGAGAGTTGATTTCAGAAAAAACCTCTTGTTGGAACCGGAAAATCGACAAAGAAAGATTCTCACAGCTAAAAATGCAGCTGTGAATAGATTTCCAAAATTCCAAAAGAACAAGATTATTACAGAACACAGCTACAGTTTCATAAAATGAGGAAACATAAACTCTGAAATGTGAGTTGACTCAGAACATTGAACTCTGGAATGATGAAGTTTTAATTTTTTTTTTTCTTTTTCCATTTGAGACTTCTATCTTCTCATTCTGTTACTAAATCCGGACCCAAATGATGGTGATGCACCCATGTCGATCTTCAATCTATCCGAAGGCAAAAACTTCCGAGCTTCCATATGCTTAAACATTCTTCTCGCATCTTTCTCAAACCCACCCATTTTCAATCCGGTTATAACTTTTTCAAACTCGTTAGGTCCCATTTGATCTTTCTTAGATTCCAAAACCCCAAGCGCTTGAAGAGTCTTCTTCTCGTTCCTGGCAGTAGAGTACATATAGCACAAGCTCACCTGGAGCTCAAATGGTGGGGCTTCTCCTAGCTGGGAGATCTTAACCAGAAGCTGCTCAGCTTCTTCGATAAGCCCGAGGTTAGCCATCCAATCTACAAGAACTGTGTAAGTGATCACACCGATTTCAACCCCGTCCTTCTCAAGCTGTAACAAAAGTCTCAGTGCTTTATCCAATGAGTTCTCTCCCTTATATGCTCGGATCATATTTGCAATGCACTTGTCATCGGGTTTGTGCCCACGCGTTCTCATTTGATCAAAGTTGTATTTCGCTTTATCCGCTTTCCCTGCTTTCCCGTATGCTTCCACAAGTAAGCTGTATGCTTCGAAGCAGTGTGAATCCCTTGATTCAAGCGGCATTAAGCTAAAAATCGCTAGAGCTCCATCGGCGTCTCCCATTTGTGCAAAAGCTCGAAGCATAGCCATGTAAACTTCATCTGAACACTTTATGTCTCTTGCGTCCATGTCTCTCATCAACCTATCACCTAGTTTAGGCTTGCCAGCGTTTACATAGCCCATGATCATGGATGTGTAGATCTTCTTGTCTGGCCGTAAACCATAGCTCTTCAAGCTTTCAAATGCCTCGGTTGCCCGCTCAAGGTTGCCTGATTTACTGTACATATGGATCAATGCAGTCGCGGTTGAAATGTCAGGAAAGATCCCATTTTGGGACATTTTCTTTAGAATCCTCTCAACAGCTTCCGTGTGGTTCTCTTTGGCATGAAAGTGTATGAGTTTTGAGTAGTCCGAGATACTTGCCTTGAACGATTTCTCATCCAGGACAAATTCTGCCACCTGTTATAACATCAAAGCCAGCACCGAATTCATTTAAAACACGACATGAACACGCCTCCATAATTGCGATCTTCCAAACGTATGTGAGATAGATATATGCATACTCAAGTATTATCTATATTGATATAACAAACAACACAGACTATCGAAATAAACAGCCAAAGTGATCCTATTAAAAGAACTACACAAGACTCCAAAGCCAGAAAATAACCATGAATATATCAAATGAATGAAACTCCAATTAGCAAATTTGAAAGCTTAAGTCAAACAATTGAGAAAAAATAGGTGATTTACTTTGATATCAGTCAAGAACCAACAGTATAGGAATATGCCAACCATTATGCATCAGATTGAATTATGAATTTCAGAAAGATGAATCTAGTGTAAGTAGACCAAAAGTCCTAACCTTTGAGTATGCGTTGGTGTTTGCTTCCTGCAACCGATTAAGTAAATCAATCCAGTCCACACGTTGAGGCTCCAACAACTCAACCCATTCAGCAAGCAACCCCGAAAGATCATCTCCTTCCTGCAAAGACTCAAGCTTTTCCACAACCAATTTGCATTTCCCAGTTACAGGTTTGGACTCTCTCCAATCAGCTTCCTCCTCAGCTTCGTGAATCTTATTAGCTACTTCACTCCATTTCGGATCCGACAACTCAAGCCCGTAGATCTTGTACTTAAACTTCCCTTTTCGTTTAGGAAGAGAGATACTCCGAGGCTGGATTTCATCTGAGCCAACAGCTCCTTCTTCTTCTTCTCCTCCTGCTGCTGCATCCACTGTTTCGGAATCCCGAATTGAATTGTCCAAATCACGTAGCTGTTCTAAGCTCTCGTAAAACTCAGCTTCTTCCATTTTCTCTCGTGCCCATTTGAATCTAAGTTCCCTAAGCAAATCCCCACGAATACCAATCTCTCCAGCAAACCTACACATCTCCATCACTTCAGGAGACTGAACATACTGCTTCATCTTCTCCTTCTTCCTCTCCTTCTCCATATCTTTCAACACTGTGTTACTAACTTCCCAGATAGTAGCCCACAGATCATCGCTGAAATCCGACGACGGAGAAGGCGGAGCTGATCCAACCTTATTGAATCCGCCTCTCTCGATCTCCTCCACGACTTTCTCGACGATGAGCAAGAGCATACCGTCAACCATCTTCTTGTCGGAATCTGGGAAAGCTTCCGAGACTTTCCCTCGCATTATCCAAACGAATCGGGAAAGGAACTCGTTCGTGGTTCCATCTTCTTCCTCATCCTCGTCATCATCTTCCTCCTCGTTAATCTGGGAGGCACTCGACTCACTGAGCCGGGACTCGCGTGTAGAGTGGAAATGACGAACGAAAGATGAAATGGGTTTAGTGAATTCGGCGTTTTGGGATGGGATTGGTTCGTTGTAGGTTCTCAGATGACGATCAGAGTGAGGAATCGACGGTGTAAAGGCGGAGAAGTTTCTGCAGAAAGTTGGGGTTTTTGAAGATGATAGTGAAATGCGACGGATCGCTTGTCGAGAGAGAAGGAAAGCTTTCATCTTCTCCGGAGGGTTTTTCACGGAGATGAAGGTCGGATCGATAAATCTTGGTAAAACCCTATCCCAAGCTAAAGTAAAGAGGTCGAGAGATCAATGAAAATGGAACTCCAATTAGGGTTGCCCTTTGCTGTTCTCTCCTCGTTAGTTGGTATTTGTTAGAGAGAACCCTCAATTTCATAAATATTACTCATATTATCCAATATATCTACATTTTCTGTTTTGACCCTATAGGCTACTTAAACCTTAGTGGTCGTGGGTTCGAAGGCCCCACGGTGGGTGATTATATCTCTAATATTTTTGGGAGTAAAATTTAGAATTTTGTGTAGCTATAGAAAGTTAGAAACTAGTTCTTTCAAATATTGTAACACAATGGTTAACTAATACTGGAGATTTATTTTATTAGATGGATGATACTTCAAAAAGTGGGAAAATCTATCTACAAATTATTAGTTATATTGGTAATTTTTATGACGAATTACACAGAATGAATGGCATGTTGTGATTTGTTAAAAAAAAAAAATGGCATGTTGTGAAGACTAAGAGCATGATTATCGCAAGAAATTTGAGTTTCTTAAACAAAGTTTTTTGAATTAAAAAAAAGAAAAAATGTGAAAAGAAGTAGAAACGTTTCTTTGGAAGTGCTTTGAAGAAACGCCTCTTCCACCCCACGTGTCGAGAGCAAAAAAATTGGGTGATAAAAGAAAAAGAAAAAAACAAAGTTTTTCTCGCGACTCTCTCTCTCGCGACTCTTTCTCTCTCGCGACTCGTTCAATACTTTCAGAGTGAAGTGTAGAGAAATATGATTTCGAATTCCACCAATTATTTCAAATTCGATTCGATTAATATGATTTCGATAAGGAATCAAAACTCTCTCTTCTCCTTTTTCTTTCTGATCTCGAATTTTGTATTTCTTCTTGAATGGAAAGAAGAGGAAAATTCAGGGACCAATGCCGTTTATCAAGTGCAGCTGAAATTGGTATGGAATTTTCTCAAATTTTGACCCCTTAATTTGTTTTTGTTCCTTTGATTGATTCGATTTAGCATTTAAAGATGTGAAATATATCTAAATCTTTATTTTCAGGCTGCAACAATCATATTCGACTTTTTGGTTATTTCGATGACGTTAATGAGCATATTTTGTGATCAATTTGGAGAATAGATCCATTTGGAGAGCAGATTTCTGCAGAAGGTTCATCTCGCAAAGTAGGTGATCTGTTTGATTATGGTGGAGGCCTCGTGAACCCGGAGAAAGCTGCAGAACCTGCAGGTCTCATATACGACATGGGCCGAAAAGACTACATTCTTTACTTATGCTCTGCTGGTTACACCGACTCATCTATCACTCAGCTTGTCGGAAATATAACAGCCTGCTTAAACCCTAAACCTTCTATTTTGGATGTCAACTTGCCATCAGTTGACAAGCCTCAGTTCTTATGAGTACTTGGAAAATCTAAGCCTCAGTTCTTATCTCTCAGTTAGTGTCACTTGTTTTACTTTACCATTAAACGTATTTTCACAACGTAAATTTAACCAATCCCATTTATCATCAATTCGTAGACAATACCCAAAGCTTTAAGCTAAATTGGCAGAGAAGAATAAAGATTGTCAATATATTGCTGATCTATCGTTGGGTTTATGATCTCGAGGAGGGAAGGCAACTTCCTGCAGAGAAGCAAGGACACAACTTCTTCGTGACTGCGTCGTGGGACGATGTATGTGTTGATGATTATGACTGTGTAGTTGTCCCGGGAGGGAGATCACCTGAGCTATTTCTGATGAGTGGAAAGGCTGTTACTTTGGTTAAGAAGTTTGCTGAGAAAGATAAGGTCTTTGTAGCTATTTGACAGGGTAAATGGTTAGTTGTAGCTACCGCTGTATTTATGGTAAGTTCATTGTCTTCTTTAGTCTTTCTATTTCTGGGAGGTGAAGATTAGCTCTGGTTTCTGGCTTTGTGAGAACGTTAAAGAGAAAATGCAGTTGGGAAGAAATAGTAGTGCATAACTCTGGATTAAGTTGATATACAAAATTACTATGCGAAATATTCTAGTGATTGTGATGTAGGCTTTGGTAGATTAAGGAAACAATGTGATTCCAAATGACTTATATCAAGTCCTCTATGTAGTAGTATTTCTTGGTGATGTGATGTTTCTTCTCTTAATGAAATTTCAGGAGAAGCAATGCTCAAGTGGCAAGGGGATGAAGGTCATGGTGAAGGTGGCCGGAAGTGAAGCTGTTGAATCAAAGGGATGCATCACTGACTGGAGGCTTGTTACGGCTACATCAGTCTCAGATTTGCCTGCATTTTTGTCTGATTTATCAAGTGCTCTTGGTCTTCTGTCATGTTCTAATATTTTGCAAAATAGGAAAAACCAAAAACATGAAAGATAGTTTGAATGATAAAACATAACTATCAACCCTATTGGGTTTCTCCCATTAATAGACAAAAACACAAAATTTCTTTATTAAGTTTCTTAACATAAATTAATTATTAAACCAATAGTTAAGAAATTTATTCAAGTTTCTCCAATAATTATGCCCTAAAGTCTCGTTTTTGAGAACTTGTTTTAAAAAAAAAATGTATCTACAAACAAAAGGATAATAGCATTTTGTCAAATGCCGAGTCAACAACACAGTGATAAGGGGAAAGTGAGTTGCCTACTGTCTGACTAAGAACTACCAGACAACTGATATGAGTGACGACAAAAGTGATAAATACTCGAAACTCATAATCCGATAACCCAACCAAGATCATACATACATACAGTATACGATATATAAGTACTCACTCAAATTTTATGTTCCTAAAATTCTTAACCAAAAATATCCCAATTCCTTCATTTCTAGATTTGCCTTTTGGCTTTTGCACCATAAAATGTTATGTGATATAAATATGTTTGATGTCCCATGGACAAATCGTTCGAGAAAATACCTTCGTAATTCGAGACCGCACTATGAATTAGTGTAACCCGTTGAACGAAGTTTTATCTTCAACCGTTTCAACTAATTTCTTAACTTATGAAATATCAACAAATCGTACATAATTATATGACAGTCTTGTAATGTAGACTCTTGCTTATTTGTATTTTTTGTAGAAATAAATAAATAATGGAACATATATATTGTTTTAACTATTAAGACAAACTCATTTTCATAAAACAAGAAAGCTGATAAAAATACAACTATGATAAGAATCAATGCAGAGATAGGGATGTTGGAATTTTATCTCCAAAGGAGATGATAATATCCTTTATGGTATTATTCTTTTTTTAGCAAATTATAAGTGGCTCTTATTAAAAAGGTTGTCGTCCAAATTTGGTTTCCTCCATTACACGAGATAAGCTATTAGATTCAAAGTGCCCACGAGTATCGATCCATCTCCTACAAATAATTATTCTTGGATAAAAATATATAATGATGATAAAAAAAGTATAAAACTTATCAGAATTCCCCATGAAGTTTGGTACATGAGATGACATATTGAATCCGTAATTCGATCTTCGGAATTTGTGTATCAAACCGTTCTTTTTCTTTTCACATCAAACAATTATTGTATATATTAACCATTTTATAATGTGAAAATGATATCATAACTCAATTTATCCAAAAAAAAACAAGATATTATAATTCATCAAAACAGCACATTTTTCTATATCATCATAGCTAAGGTGAATCTGATTCATTGGGGTATAGCGACGGGATGGGGTCTTACTTGTTCAGTCTCCCTTTCTCTGAATACCACTATCTTCGAGTTTTCTTTCTGCTAAGGTTTCAATGATTTCTTTACGGCACGCTATAATTTACTACCATACACCAATTCAATCTGGCGGCTAGTAAATAGTTGAACACAAAAGCAGATTATCTGGAGTTTTTTTTAGGACGATATTCTACTAACGGTTTGAATCACATAACATTTTCTTAGCGATAATTATGCTCTAGCCCAATTAATAGAGTTGAACAGATAATCATGAAGTGTTATAACAAATAGCTTTATAGATAAATGAAGTTTTAATTATTAGTTTATCTAGAGTTTATTTGCAGTTAAATTACTCTCTCTTTAAAATGAAATTAATATTGTGAACAATGTAATCATATATATTATGGTGAGTAAATTGTGAAAATTTTCTAACTTAGTATATACCTTTTTAACATATCAACTGTTTTTTTCCTATGTATTTGATTGAACGAGATAACTTAAGAAAATGCTGATAATCCCCAAATTTACTAGAACACTATTGTTTGAACGGTTGACTTCTCGATAAATTTCTCCCAAGAACCATATGGACCCCAAGAACGTAGACCCATAAGAACATTATACTTTTTTTTTTTTATATATAACCTGAAAAAAAAGGGATAAATACTACAACTTGCGGAATCTCTCAACTCTCTTTTCCTCCATATAAGGAGCCTATCTTGGCATTCGTTTGTATTCGTAACTTAGCATCGATCCCTTTTCTTTCTCTGAAATTGTTTACCTAAATATATATCTCACATTTTTTTTTTCCTAAGGAAGTTAATAATACAAAAATGGCTTCAAGTTCTATGAGCTCGAGCTCGTCTTGGACGTCTAAACAAAATAAGATGTTCGAGAGGGCTTTAGCCGTTTACGATAAAGACACTCCCGACCGTTGGCAAAACGTGGCCAAAGCCGTCGGAAGTAAATCGGCAGAGGAAGTCAAACGTCACTACGACATTCTCGTCGAAGATCTCATGAACATCGAACAAGACTTAGTCCCTTTGCCTAAATACAAGACCGTCGATGTTGGAAGTAAATCACGAAGCATCAATGATTTTGATTTGAGGTAAAAATTTCGTGTCGTTTTAGAACAGGTCTTTTAGAATTTGTGGTCGTTTTTGTTAATTTTACTGTGGCTTAATACCAAATCTTCAGAATCCTCGTTCTTTTTGTGATTAGTAATATGTTTAGTGAAAATTGTTTTCAAAATTGATGGTTAGTAATTGGACAAATATATGAATTAGTTTTGGTGGTGGAAGTATATTATTAACGCTGGATCCTATAATAATAAAATAGTATCAATAATAATAAAAACATGTAACCACACGCACCATCCCTTCTATTTTCGGCATTCTCCTTAAAGGAAAAAGAGTCACATGAAATCTAATCCTTCCTGTACATCACCACATGCACATTGTACACCATCAAAACTAAGATGTAATGCATGTATCTAAGTTTATAATATTCCTATATGATCCTATATAACCATATAGGGGTATATAAATTATTATGAAAAAGTGATTTTAATGGTTGGTGCCAATAAAAAAAGTTTTCATTAATTAAACAAATCCTCAAATTATACTACTATTCAATTTATAATTTTTTTTTGGACAGGGTATTGAAGAATATGAGAATCCAGTGATGTATTACATTGCTATTTGAAGATTCTGAGAGAACTGATGATCATTGATCAGTGTATCGTTACACTTTCAAAATATATATCTTTACATGTAGTAAAATATACCAACTCCATTTTCGAATAATTGTTATTTTAGAAATTTTTTTTTGTTTTTACTTAATTATTTTTTTTAGTTTTCAATGTAAAATTTATTATCTTTTTATTTTTAACTTAAATTTATTATTAGTTGAATTATGTTTATATAGATAATTAATGATGTTTTTATATTAAAAACTAACAAAATTAATAATTTATTAATTTGTATACATAACTTTAAAATAATAATTATATAAAATCAGAGAGAATATTGTGCACTACAAAAATTGAGAAACAAATTTGAATGATACACTAGAGTCTAGTAGACAGTTTAGTTGGAAAATTATTAGTGAAACCATGAAAATGAAATTACAACTAAACATGTAAATCGTGTATTCATAAGTAAAAATAATTTATTTAAAAGAAAATTACAAATTTAAAAATACACATTCTTCGATTTCTGTTCATGATCTATACGATCGATTTTGATTCATATATAGATAAATACTACGTTGATAAATAAGAAACAGAAGATCGATACTGTATGTAAAATACATTATAAGCCTGAACATTTATGCGTTCGACTCTTGTTTCTATATGGGATGTATCATGTATAGGCCTAATGAATCTTACATTTATAAAATCTAAAAGTATAGGTCGATATATAATATATATATCGACCCAAAAAAGGAGTACGAAAACAAGAAACCTATTGCCTAATTCGGAACTCGCATGAAATGAAAGCCACCTCACCTCATGCTATTTTTGGTGTAATCGCTGTTAACGGTGGATCGTTAGACCATTAGATAAAACCAAACTAATATTATTAATAAATAAGGACCTTTGAAATTTAAAATCCCTTAAAAATAGCATAAGACGTAACAATCATTTTAACTTTATATAGCCAACTCAAACAATCTTATTACTTTTAATTAATTATTAATTAAAAGAAAGAAGAAAAAAAAAGAAGTTTGTTGGAGATCGGATGGCGAAAATATTGGTGGCTATGGTGTTGTCCATAATGCTACTTGTTTCGATGAATTCAGTGGCTATTTTGGCCGAAGAAGAACAGGCGACGGTTGGACAGAGAATAGACTCCGCCGTGACGGGTGCCACCAATGCATTTAATGAACACGGCGGTGCAGATGCTGTGGATGCCGTATCTTCCACCGCAAAGTCGGTGTACGGATGGTTTGATGATAAAGCCAAGTATGCCTACGATTCTTTATACTATTTGTCTATTTTGCTATGCAGTAGTACTTATTGTCTAAGAATACGTACATCAATTGATAAATTGATAATTTTCAATCAGATATAATTTGACGTGTCGTGTGATTTGTTTCGAATTCTGATGTTTGTTTTTAATATAAACTTTCTTTAATTTTGTTTTGTAGGGAAATGGGAATCCATTTCTAGATGGAAGAATAAGTAAAGGTCTTATAGAGGTGGTGGTGTCATTCTAAACCAAACAAAGAAAGCTCGACCTATCTGTAAATGAATTTATTTATTTAATCATCAATGCATAATTATGTATACTGTATGTAACCCAATGTCTTTAAGCAAAATGCGTGAGCTCCTCGATTATTATCCCTCATTCCCTCTAATCAATATCGTAAATCAACTAATCCACATGGATGGCCCAATTAATATAATAAAAGGGCTCAATTATAACAACCAAAAAGCCAGCCCATTTATGTGTCCATCAAACAAGGTATAAAAACCAAAATGATTGTGTGTTGGTGGATGCACCAAAAGCTCAACCGTAAGATGCCAGACCAGTTATCAACCACTTGATCTCATGGTTCAGAGGTTGCCACGTAAAGACCCAATAAAAGCATTACACGTGGGAGGATCTGAGCTCCTCAAACCGACCTTCACCTTAAACTCTGCGCCACTTTCCCAGAGTTGTGAGAGATAGGCGGTCCCAAATCTCGGCTTCACACGCACGCCTCACTCGGCACGTGCCGTGATTGCTGACTTGGTGTAAAGCGAGACGTGGCGGGCACAGATACATGGGCTATTGTTAAGCACCAATTGTAGGCGATGAGTTGGCATGACACGTGTCGAATTCTCATCAACGGTGGGCTCCTCTGGCATTTCCCTCTCTCTCTTACACAACTAGTCTCTCTTTGAGGAGTTACACAGTTTCTCTCTCTCTCTCTTCCTTTTTTTTTTTCTTTCTTCTGGTTCGGTTTTTTTTTTTTGTTCAAAATCTTTTTTGTTTGAATTTTTTTTTTGGTCTTGATGGAGTTGGAGCCTATTTCGAGCTGTTGTTCGTCTTCGTCGTCTCCATCGGTTCCTTCGTCTTCGTCGTCTGGTGAAGATGCGGCGAACATGACGGAGCTAGAGGCGGCAGAAGCATTGGCGGATTTGGCGCAGCTTGCGGTAATGCGAGAGCAGGTCTTCGAATCCGCTGCGAGCTGGGGAAGCAAAGGGAAACGTGTGAGGAAGCGAGCCAAGACTGAGTCTCCTCCGTGTGACTCTCGGTTGAAACCAGCTGACTCGGAAACATTACCTACTCCGGATCTAGCTGAGGTCCCGTCTCTTTGGCTCTTTTAACTGTTTACGCATATTCTGGGATTCTCACTCCTTACTGCTTCTGTATTTAGAAGTGCGGAACTACTGTATGTTAATATATATTTCGTATGTTTAGATCCAAATAATCGATTTCGAATAGCAAACAAATAGTGTGACGGGTTTTGTTATTACACTGATTAGGTGGAGAACATGATACAGTTAGTTCTGTTCTGTCGTAATCTATCACATGTTTACACTGATTAGTTACAAATACTGATGTCATCATTCTAGAAAGACTTTTTCTGTTTGGTCATTTACCAATTTAAGTAATATTTGGAAAACAACCTGATTGACAGATTCTTTGCTGTAAATAGTTAAGAAATATGTTTCCACCAAACCAAAAAAAAAAAAAAAGAANGTTTTTGTAACAGGGACGAGCAGTGAAAGAAGAGGAAGAAGAAGAAGAAGTTCAACCGAGTAATACAGAACTAACTAAACTTCCGGTCAAAACTGAAATGAATGGTGAAACGCCTAAACCAAATCTTGCTTCCACACTACGGTGTAGATCAAGTGGTTGTGGCCGATCAAGGCAAAATTTAAGTGAGGTATGATTATTATTGTAAGAAGTCCTTCAAGTTTTTTCTCTTTTTTTCTTCCTTTTGTGACTCTTTTTTTTGGGAACTAGCTTACGATGTTACTAACTACTCTCTTAGGCTGAAAGAGAAGAACGTAGAATCAGAAGAATACTAGCTAACAGAGAATCCGCGAGGCAGACAATTCGGCGAAGACAGGTATAGTTAACGTGCCCTGTAGACTCTGTCGGTTATGCTTAGTTCCTCTGGACCTGTAATCATCAAGGTCCATTTTCGGGAAATTAGCTGCATAAACAACTTGTGTTAAGTATTTAATTCCGTATGTCTTCAGGCAATGTGCGAGGAGTTGAGTAAAAAAGCAGCTGATCTAACATATGAGAATGAGAATCTGAGAAGGGTATGTAAACCACTCGATTTACATTTCCCGCTAGCAATAGAGAACCTGTGAGACCGTTGTTATAGCTAATGACATTATTGCTAGCAGGAAAAAGATTGGGCCTTGAAAGAGTTTCAGTCTTTGGAGACGATTAACAAGCATTTAAAAGAACAGGTCACACAATCCTATCAAACACCATACCAGTGTATCAGGACCACTATTGCTTGCACTCCCATATCTCATGTGCCATATGTTTTTTACAGGTATCAAAGTCAGTAAAACCCGAGACAAAAGAACCTGTAGAACCGCCCAAACAATCACAAGTTGAGATGTCTACATCATCTACTCCCTTTTACTTCTACAACCAGAATCCATATCAGCTTTTCTGCTGGCCTCCCGTTACTCAATCATCAAATCCAATGGCCTCACCACTCGAGACCCAAAACGGTTTCACAGCACCATTCGCCACCTCTGGAGGAGCTTCTGCTAAAACTATGACCTTGCAGGAGAATGGAAATCCTGCAGATGATAATGGCCAAAAAACTCATTTTTACGTCGTGCCATGCCCTTGGTTTCTCCCTCCACCTGATCAGAGCAATGGTGTCCCCTTTGCGTTTCAAGATTCACAACGAGTTGTTTCTTCAAACGGGCACCATATTGATGATTCTTCTGCGAAACCCGCCGAGGTCACAAAAAGTCTGCGGCCTCATTTACCAACTAGCATCAAAGAAGAGGACTCTGGTTCAACCGAAGCCAGACCTTTGTATGATCTCAATGAATCTGCAACTGAAGTCCTCTCAGAAGGAGGAGATGGTTTTCCCGTAACGCAACAAGCTTTTAGTTTCAAGCATGAAGATGTTACTGACTCGCCCAATGGAGTCACGCCGATGCCGCCTGGCCACCATGTTTTGATTTCTCTGCCGGGGAAAAAGCAAGGCTCTTTGGCTGCAGCGGAAGCTAGAAAGAGAAGGAAAGAACTCACGAAGCTCAAGAACCTCCATGGCCGTCAATGTCGGATGCAAGTTTGACAACATTACATATAGATTCATCATCTTACCAGTTACACCACTAAGGTACTATGAATCATGATCCCTTTGTTTTTGTCCGGGGCATTTTCCAATTGTTTCGGCTTTCTTTATTAAGCACCAAAGTCAGAGAGTCATACTGATCCAACAAACAAAATTGGATTATTATTATTATACTCATCCAAGATTAGTAGTGTTTTCGAGAGTTTTGTTTTTACAAGGTGAGAGCAAATGTTGTACCATTGTAAGATTTAGGGCTATTTGGCATAAATGTGCCATTTTGTAAGATCATCCGGATTCTGTTTGCTTCTCAGTGGAAGTTATGGTTCCGATTTCGATTAGTTTGTGTAACATATTATCAGGGCTTGGTTCCCTTTTTTGACGACAGAATCAATAAGGTTTTGAATCAGTTTCTGTATACAAACATTTATTAATTTCTGATCAAATGATTTAAGTGATTAAAAAGTATCCAAGATCTTGTTCTACATCGGACTACATATTATCTCTGAGATCTCCTATTTGGTTTACCGGCCAAACCAGATGAAGCAATCTCTTGACACCGAACGATCCCAGCCGCTCCGCCATAACACACCCAACCCTCACTTCCTTTGTTCATATTCCACCGCACTCGATGCATCGCCACCATTTTAGGTGGGAACCCTTCCGCTTTCACTCCACTGCTACTGTTGCTTGCTTCCTTTCTCCTCCCTTCTTCTTCTTCAGCGCCATCTTCTTTAACACAGACCAGTGCTCCTCTGTTCTCTTCCTCTATTGTGTTGCTCTTTCCCTTTTTAGCCTTCGATTTTGATGCTTTGTTGTTAGTTCCCTCGGTTTCAGACTCAAACCCCGGATCCTCGTCGTGCGCAAAAGCTGTAGAAATGAAAGTTAATTTATTGGTAAAATCGGTCCGAGATAAGGACTAAAGTTTCTCAGGAGATTTGATATCTGTTGTAGAGTTTTTAACTGACCTAGAGGCTGAGCATCTGAAGCAGGAGATGCGGCGTATCTGTTAGGAGATTCGTTCAGGAGACTTCGAAGGCATCTCTGTTTTTCACCGGTCTCACCAACTGGCTTCTTCAAGACGATCGGTATGTTAGGCACTGGAGTATGCACTGTAAAAGTGGAATCATTCATTGTCAATCGTCCACAGAGGAAGTGAGGAGTCCGATTTCTCGAGTCTTTTTCAACCGCTTTGGTCGTAAGCTGTAAGCCCGACAAGACCAAAAAAAAAGAAATCTTACAAGACAGAAGAGGTGAAGTACTATTGTAGCGAAAACCTCAGTGGCTTTATAAACAGACCTGGAAATGGAAAACGGAACCATCTGCAGTGCAATAAGCAGCCATGCCTGATGAAGTTAAAAGAGTTAATTCTTGAGGTGACTTTGTTCATTATGCTCTACAACTGGATTTAAGCACAATACATAAAAAGCATCTACCTGTTAGCCGTGAAACTTGAATACTCCAGATGGGAAATGATGAACAGTTATAAACGCTTAACCCTTGCTGTTTTGTGTTAGGATAAGGCTTTCCGGTTGCGGGAACATCATACGCAACCTTCACCAAGCTAAGGATTCTTATTGTTCCATCGTCATAGGACAATAAGACACATCTGCAGAAGAAATTTGAAACACCAAATTGGTTAAATCAGGACTTCAAACGATTGAATAATCTCAAAGAATGTAGACAACTGAGCATAGAGAAACAACTCCTACTTTGGGTCTTTTAACCAATCGAGGCTGTAAATAAATCTTGGTAAGGGGTGCAAATCCCATAAAGGACGGAATGGATCACTACAGAAAAACCATAGGAAGCAATCGATAAGTTATGGTCAAAAGTAACGCAAAGGAAATTGTAAACAACATCGAAGTGTACAGAGAAGTAATGTAGCTGATATCTATGAAGTGTACCGTAAGTCCCAAAACTTCAGACCTCCATGTCCAGCAGTAGCTACTATGTTTGCACTTTCCTGATCACTGGAAATTTTTCAGAAATTACTCCCATTAGTAAGCGGATCCTCTAGCAGAAGAAAAGAGGTACAATGGTCTTTTGTTGAAGCCAGTGAAAAAAGCCAAATCTTTTCTCCAACTCGAAAACCAAGACTACATAAGATATGGAATCAAACAAAAAGACTACGTGGCTTCTAGTGTGGCTACATGTACTTGGAGGATAAAACAAGAAATGTGTAATTCAATCGTAAATGAACCAGAAATCAGAATGTAACTGAATGGGTACCCTTTCGTTAGTGTCTAAAGTATAATTCCCCGTAGAATTATATATGCCCACTTACTCTCCAACTAAATGAATGCAAAAACCGAAAACGAGAAATACTGATCTATGGGTATGATTTCATGTCACTGACCTTTCACCAGGAGCCCATGCAACTGCCCTAATAGGAGCTGTATCTGCACTGAAGAAAAGTAATGGTCTTGTATCTGCACAGAAACAAAAAAAAATGAAAAGCAAAGTAATGTGAAATCAACAGAATCACTCTCTAGCCATAATGTGATGTGAGGACAAACTATCTGACATAGGGAAAAACATATCAGGTTGTAATACCTTCGGAAGAATTAGTTGTAGAAAACTTCCAGAGAGCAACCTGATGCAAATAGAACAAAACAAAAAACAGAGCCAAAGCGATTAAGTAGTGCAATTCTTTTTACTCAATACATTTACACATGAAAGAAAAAGGACATAAAAATATGATGGAAATGGTGTAGAAAGTGAAAAATAATGTAATAATTACCGTGCCATCGTGGCAACCAGCGAGTAAGAAATCAGGGTTCCAAAAAGTCGACCATTCAACTGTCAAAGGAATACTGTACGATAATAGCAGAGCGATAATTAATTATACATGTGCGCGACTCTGAAAACACAAAAGGTCTGCTCTTTATTTTCCATTCCGCCGAACAAAAACTGGCAAATGTAAGACATCTACTAACCTCTGTGAATCACCACACTTCAAGTTTGAACATTTGAAAACGGGAGCCAATTTTACAAAACGAGGATCAGTCGCATCTTTCTTTGAAGACATATATAGAGCTGATATTGCCTGAGGCATTGGAACATCCCACCTGCATAACAAGGTTGTTCATTATTTTGCAGAGTACATACAACCCAGTTAAAGTTGGATACATTATTGCATACTGCGAAAAATGATTACTATCTATAAAAGGCAATATCTCAATGTGGTTGAAAACCAAAAGAGAAGGCGGCCTTGTGGAGACAGAAACGCAAAGCAAAATGAGAAAATTGTGCAGAGCACAGAATGCACTACGAGAAAAAAAGAAGAAAGAGAAGTAGCCGACTTACACTTCCAGAGATCCATTCCCCAGCAAGACTGCTAAATATCCCATCCTATGCTGATTAAGAGAATCATCTGCAGATGGGGGACGCCACTTCATATCCCAGACAACTTTTCCGTTGTGGGCCAGGCATAAGACAACCCTTGGTAGAGCAATGTCTTCAGAGATATCTGATGGTAGCTCGCCTGGTACGTTTCCAACAGCTTCACTATCTTCTGACAGCACGGGTTTGCAAGTTTCTTCAGTATGTTTGGCTTTTTGTCTCTTTCTCCGTACAGGAAGTTTAATATTTGCATTTTCTGAAGACAACACTTGTCCTGAGCTTTCATTGTTGGTTTTAGTTTCTGTTACTGAAGTTTCTCGCAGAACCCGAGGAGTAGTTGCGGGAACAACTGGCTCTTCCGGATACCGAACAGACAAAGGTTCAACGTGTTGAGCGTCACCATCAACCTCAATAGGAAGCTCAGCAGTACTCCTCTTCTTAGGTCTGCCTCTTGGCTTCTTAGGCTCTGTTGCCTTTATAGGCTCTATTGGATGCTTTCTGGGCCTGCCTCTCGGCTTTTTAGGTTCTGTATTATTATTACTTTCATCGGATGGTTTCTTTTGAGACTTTCCTGTCAACTTCTGATTCTTCCCTGGTAAATCGGCGCTATCGTTCTCGCATGTGGCATTTATAACGCACCATATCTGAATAATGCCCCTACCTGAAAGTCGAACGCCAATCTTGTGGCTGTATGATTCAGGGGGATGAGTAGCCACAGCTAGAAACTGCACAACAGTAAGAACTCATAACAATGAAAACCTAAGATTTTCATTTCTACTAAGTATCAAAAATAGAAAATATGACCTAATCACCTCACATTTTGCCTGAGCATCTGGATTTCCATGAACTCTGGGACACCACTCCAATGCCCAAATAGAGCCTCCAACATGCATAACAAAATCCTTGCTGCAGAGGTGAATAGATCATCACATAACCAATCATGACTAGGGAACTCCTCGTTGATAATTGAAAAAGGACAAGAACAGATATATAAAAAGACAAACAAGGACTATCAATATGCCGGCTAGCTAATTACCAACCTAGTCCTGGTTCAAAACCGCTTAATTCAATCACTAAACTTCATAATTTTGAACACAAGAATTAGCAAACGTGTGAATTTTCATTTTAATCGAACGGGGGAAAACATATGATCATCTCCCATGGTCAAGATTAACTGTATGTCTTCTCTAAATTCCAAGTGATGCATCTAGCCAGCAGAACCAGTTGAAAATTTAAATAATTACAGATCTTAATTATTACCTGGGTGCACCAAATGATGATGATTCATCGTCATGTATCTTAATCTGCACCATACATAATACAGAGTTAAAAAAAAAAAAACCTTATAATTTAAGAAGAACATGGAAGGTAAAAATCAAGGTCGAAGATAATCTTTTAGCGGTGGAGATATGACACACCTTAGGAGCTCGTGCTGAAGAAAATTGAGGCAGAGTGTAACTGTTGATATCCTTTGGTTCACAGCTTTTTCCAGCCTCATTATAGAATCCAAAACTTTTTGGTTCATAACTAAAATGCCTCCAGTCCCTAAATATATTTTTCCCCCGGCAGATGAGATTAGATTTGTGAGTAATAAAATCAACAGTAGAGTACATTACGGAACCTTTCCTATTAAAAATACAAATTCACAACGATCAGGTGGTTTCTCAAATGGTTAAGAACAGTAGGTAGAACTATTCGTTTGGTTCGTATTTCTACTCTTGAGAATGTTATTAGAACACGCTGTCATAAAATCGAATACAGAAGTTGCAATAGATCTTAAACCACACTTAAAAGCATAGCTTTTTCTCGATAGAATCTGGCCACGGTATCTACAGTCAGTACGTTCTTTGAATGCACATAATTGACTCTTTTACTCACCTCAAGAGTGTAACTGATGATGACAGTCTGTTGATATCAATCATCTCAATATCAGTACCAGCTTCACCACATCGAGCACTGATCGAGTCCATTGCCTTCAAATGATTCTCAACAGAATAATCAAACAATGATATGCTACATCCTCCTTCACCACTTCCTGAAGGCTCTTCTTCATTCATTGATCCGTTTTTATTTTGTTTGTAACAAACTTCTCCCTGGAGCATTAGTTGTAGATATTACTAGTTAGTACGAAGCATGAATTGAAGCTTAGCACAGAGAGGTGCTAGGGTTTAAGAACTTAGCAAACAGTAAGGTTGTATCTAAAGGAATCTGGAATCATGGATTTTGAAATTCTGAAAAGAGATCTAGGAATGAAGGACCGAGCGAAAGGGTGGGAGGAACAGAACTCACCGGCGACAGGAACGACGGTTGCGGCGAAGGCGGGCACAATTCTTTGGATGTTTTTTCCTCCCGTCCAGAGATCGACTCGTGACAACTGAAATTTTAGTATGTAACAGAGCTAAGTTTTTTAATTAGAGGTTGGGCCGTTGATGGGCCTCCAGATACCCCTATCCAGAAAAGTCATCTGATCAATATAACAAAGTACAAACCCTTCGAGTCCACTTCTATATGTTGAAACCAAGTAATTTTTTGACGGCAGTCATTGAGTAAAAGTTTCTTGAATCTCAGATGGTTTAGACCGAGTAAGAGATGTGGTGCTATTTGTTTTAGACATAAACAGGAAAGAAGCTCTGTCAGGTGGTTATAGAGGTCTCGGGAAGAAAATAAGGAACACTTTATCATTCATTAGCTACTCTTAAAAATTACATCACAGACTCTTTGACTCAACTAAGAAGACCCATATTCCCTGGTCCGTCAGCTTTGTGTCTCAAAGGAACCAGCCTACAAAAAGAGTTCCTTTTATTCCTTCTCCGAAACTTTTTTTACTAGCCAGAAGATGCCGAAGACCAGAACAATCCGTAAAGAGACAGCAAAGTGGGGGAAGAGACCCAGCTAAGATTGTCCCCAAGCCCTGTTACAAGAGTCAGAAATAACGTATAAGGCAATGTAGCATGCTTAGATGATGTTGATTTATCATGCTTCTTGGAATGGATCAAAATGAATTAATGCAATCCTCAAGAGAATTGTGCATATACCTCTACTCTTCGAGACACAAGTATATCATTCAACTATAAGCACATTCCCAAATCTTTGGACAAAGGACAGATAATAGATATATGAACAAAAACGGATTAGTTTATATTCACAGCAAGTAACATCGGTCAGATATCTTATCTATCCAAGTTAAGCACACTCTCGTTCGCCACTAAGGAAGACGGAAAGTTAAGAAAAGCAAGACGCCAAACTCCGCTCTCCGCTCTTTATTAAATTTCTACAAAGAAACAACAAGCCATACACTTACCCGATACTGAACACGCTAAGAGGATCCAGAAGTTGTTGTGGCGGTTGTTGTTGTTGCTGCTGCTGATGTTCTTGTTGTTGAATATCTTCTAATGGCGGCAACGACATAACTCTAGGTGAAACAGTACTCGTTGGAGTGGCCTTAGCATTAATAAGGCGCCACATATACCAGGAGGCCACTGACCTGTAAGGTCGCCACTTGACACAAAGCTGCTCCATTTGCGAAGGCCGAGGCAGGTCCTCCAAGTTATACAGCATCTGAACCCCTTTCCTAACCCCGAGATCATTAACCGGCAAAACATCCGGTCTATGAAGAGAATTAATCATAAACATATGAACAGACCACGACCCAATTCCGTTAACCATAGTCAGCATCGTGAACAGAGACTTATCATCCATGTTCACAATCGCGGAATCCGACAAGATTCCGTTTTGATACTTCCTAGCGAGATCATGAAGGTAACTCGCTTTCCTTCCCGAGACACCTATCTGACGAAGCTGTTGAGGATCCAATGCTAACACAGTCTCAGGGACAACACCGTGCTCGCCGCCACAGAGAGAAACGAACCGAGTGTAGATTGAACTTCCTGCTTTCGCCGCAAGCTGCTGGTATAGGATGTTACGTATCAACGCCAAGAACGGAGACGGAAAGGACTCGAACGTCGGCGGAGGATAGACGTCGATTAACTCGACGAGCAACGGATCAGCATTCCGGAGATGGTGAATCGCCGCCTCGAGCTCACCTTCGCATGTGAGTGGCCGAGACTGGATTCTCGGTAGGGTTATACCTCGTGACTGCGACGGTTTACCTTTAGCGGCGGACTTTCCAGACGAGGTTGTCTCAGAGGGGATATCCTCCGCCGCTTTACCACCGTCTTCACCGACGGCGGATTCTCCGTCGTGTGTAAGCTTCCGGATTTTCCGAGGACGGAGGGGGATTTTGGAAGGAGGAGACGATACATTGCCTAATTCTGTGATCCGTCGGGTATCGATTGTGGTGGATGATACGATAGAGCCTGAAACTTCGGAGGTATCGTCGGTTGATTCCGGTGGGATTAGGTTGTGAGTTTCGGGTTGTGGCGATTGTGGTCGACTATGAGTTTGTGTCGACGGTTGAGACGGAGATTGTTCTCCCATCAAATTAGGGTTTTTGAATCACTTCGGATACAAAGAGAATTCAACACCTAATAGGAGAGAAACAAATACGGAGGCTGAGGATTTATTTTACTTTCTCCAAATTTCTTCTTCGAGTGAAGAAGCTACGTCTCTCTCTCGGGAGAGGAAGGAAAATGAGTCTGATCGATCCGACGTTGTTATCTTCCTAACGCGCGCCTTTGAATGAGAGTGACCCTCACGCTCCGACGACCAATTATCTCTATGTGCTTTTAGGCCAGGCCCTTTTAAGGCCCAAACCTGTATTGTTTTAATAATTCAAGCCCATTAATCCAATTTTCTTACTATTCAGATTTTATGATGGTACTACAAAATTTACTGGTACAATCCGTCTGGTGAGTAAAAAAAACCACTACTCTCGGGGAAAAAGACACTATTTCATTTACGTATATACTCGTTATACTTCAGATCAACTCATAAATATTGAAACTGAAGATTGAAATTATCTACAAATAGATAGATGAAAAGCATGGTCGAGTGTAAAATTCCAACGAAGCAGAAGTGGGGACAAATGAAACAGAAAGCTTGTGTCGGGATCCGGAAACGTTAACAGGGAATATAGGCACTTACACGTGAGAGACGATGACTAGACAACCAATGAATATAAACGAATCTACAGTTTGGGGTCACCAGAATAGTACTATTTTATGTTAAGCGATGAATCAGAACCTATGAATCATAACCCCAATAAGACGTGTTTGGTGTGATATCTACTGTCTTTTTTTGTCGTGGTCTCATCGACCTAATTAGATTTCTCTCGATTTAGAGTTTATTAATATTATAAAACTTACGTGTATTTTTAATTTGTCAGATTTTGTCACCTCAATTATGCATGTCTTCAAGGCAAGTATAACACCGTTTCTGATGTTTTCGGTAAGTACCTTACATTAATGCCACAACAAAAAAAATTGTTGGTCGAAGGAAGCACTGATATAACACATCGTTTTATTTTTGTTTCAACGAAATAACACATCGTTTTCTCGAAGGTTTTGAATATTAAAAATAATACAAATAATGCTGAGTATCTAGATAAATATTTATTAATCTAAAGTATTTGAAAATATCGACAACCATATATTTTTCATATACTAAAAAACAAATATTAGTATTCAAGCTATCAAAAAGAAAAAATTCACTTGAATTCAAGCTATCCTTAGTTTATTAAAAATCATTGTGTTTCTATTTCAGTTTTACTTTATTAAGAAATTGAAAATAAATAATATTTTTTTTTGTTTCCGAAACGAAAATAGCATTTTAATCGTTATTATTATTTGTCGTTTTTGGTTTGTGCAAACTGTTATCATTTTTGGGTATATTCAACTTTTTAGCAAAACTTTCCACGACATTCATTATTCTGATTTAAAATCATGATATGACCGCGCGACTTGTCACTTTTTTTTTTTGTTTAATAAAAATAACGTCTAGTGGTTCGTATTGATGTATTGCTAAAATATCTTTGAAATAGATGGTTCAACTGAAGAGTGATTAAATTTAAAAACAAACACACACAAAAACAATTAGTGGCATTACGATTTACGACTCATACTAGTTAGGTCACCTCAACCTGTGGAATCGTTGAACAGTTTTCAATATATGGGACGAGTTTTTGATAAGAGTTGCAAAGAAGAAAAGAAAGTATGAATAAGGAAAATTTGAAGTGCAATAGTTTATGCTTAATTAGTAACTCTGCAAAATGCACATTATACGAATTATGAGTATCTAAAAGATAAGATAAAAATAAAAGTGAAACGTAGTGGTCGTATATATATATATATGAACATGCGTCAATGATTCGATTCAATAAATCTATAAATTATCCAATAACTCAAACCGATTTATTAGATAAAACTTCAAGTGGACTGTATTTGTTATATCATATTGTATTATATTTGAGACGAATCTAATAAATCGAAATGTTTTTAAAATCAAAGATTTTTTGTTGGTTTGTTTTGTTTCGTCGACAAGAAAAAGGGGAAAAACAAAAATCGGCATTGTTTTTTCTCTTTCTATTCCCGAATTCTATAAATGATTCGAGGAAACGCGTCTGTGAGGTGGAAAACTCTGAAACTGTCTGCGTCTCTCCACGCATTGGCTCACATATTTTCACAACCACGATGGATTTTTATTAAAAACAGACAAAACAGAAGACATCGTTCGAATTTTTATCTGAGTTTTCCCATCATAAATTCCCTCAAATCAAATTTCCTAGATCATACGAACCCCAAGAAGAAACCTCAAATCTTTTCTTTTTTTGTATTTTTGCTTTTTCTCTTTTCATTTAAAGCTTTTTGTTTTTTTTTCCCTCTTTGAAAGCTTTCTTCTCTGAAGGTTACGGTAATCGTATAGATTTAGGAAGAAGAAGAAGAAAATGAGTTTCAGGGATGATACGGAAGAGGGAAGGAATGATCTCCGGAGACCATTCTTACACACGGGAAGTTGGTACCGGATGGGTTCCAGACAATCTAGTATGTTGGAATCCTCTCAAGTTATTCGAGACAGCTCAATTTCTGTCTTAGCTTGTGTTTTGATCGTTGCTCTTGGTCCTATTCAATTTGGATTCACGGTAAAACAAAATTAAAAATCTCAGCTTTTCTTAATTTCATCAATGCAACTTACAATGTGGAAAGTTCTGATTTGGTTTTATATATCTTTCTGTTTGTTCAGTGTGGTTATTCTTCTCCAACTCAAGCTGACATTACTAGGGATCTTGGCTTAACTGTATCAGAGGTAAGGTTCAAACTTTTATCTAAAGCTTACTGTTTTTTCTTTAGAGACAATTGTTCAATAGTTTTCTGACTTTTAGGTTACGTGTTTGATGTTTAGTTCTCTGTGTTTGGGTCTCTATCCAATGTGGGTGCTATGGTTGGGGCAATTGCAAGTGGTCAGATTGCTGAATACGTCGGACGGAAAGGGGTAACATAGTTTTGTTTCTTGATTCTAAAGTTATCCTCATTTTGTGACAGTGTATATATTGTATTTGTCATATAATATCTTCTTTCTTGATTTATCTTAATTACAATTTGACAGTCACTGATGATTGCTGCAATTCCCAATATCATAGGATGGCTTTCAATATCATTCGCAAAAGTAAGTATTTGTGGTGTCTCAAGTTTCTAATATTGTTGGCCTGTCTCTCTAACTCGTAAACTCATTCTTCTTGGTTTTGTCTAGGATACTTCTTTTCTTTATATGGGAAGATTGTTAGAAGGTTTCGGCGTGGGGATAATCTCTTACACGGTAATTCTAAACACAACTAGTTCTTTGATTTCAGCAATGTTTATGGTATACTGTAGTCTATATACTTACACACCTTTGAATTGGATTTTAGGTGCCTGTATATATAGCCGAGATCGCTCCACAGAACATGAGAGGAGCCTTAGGTTCAGTAAACCAGGCATGTTTAATTAGCTTCACTTTTTCTTTTGTTACATTTTACGAGCTGTTTACTTATACTAACATTAACCATTGGGTGTTTTGTGTTTAATAGCTTTCTGTAACCATTGGGATAATGTTGGCGTATTTACTCGGTCTCTTTGTTCCATGGAGAATTCTTGCTGTTTTGGGTAACTCTCATCACATTTTGACTTGGCTTAAGAGATACTATACCACATTTTTTTGTCATTGATAATCACTTTCTTGATTGTCTTCTTAATCCTTAGGAGTACTGCCATGTACATTATTGATACCGGGTCTGTTTTTCATTCCTGAATCTCCTCGGTGGCTGGTAAGCCTTTAGATCTGTATTGCTTATATTGTTGAGTTTGTTGCTTTGTTGATCATTATCTCTTCTCTTGGTGTCAAAAATGTAGGCAAAGATGGGTTTGACAGATGATTTTGAGACTTCGTTGCAAGTTCTTCGTGGTTTTGATACTGATATTACCATTGAGGTTAATGAGATCAAGGTATTGGCTAAACTGAAAAATGCTCAAACATGATGCTGGTTTCAAAATGCAAAGAGTTCAGGATTGCTAAATGTTTTTTTTTTTGTGTGTGTTCCAATATACAGAGATCTGTGGCATCATCTTCCAAACGTTCTGCAATTCGGTTTGTAGACCTCAAGCGTAGGAGATACTATTTCCCACTTATGGTACAATTACTCTTACCTCTGGAGCTAATTTTGTCTCATTGTGAGAGAAACTCACATTTTCCTGTTTACAGGTTGGTATAGGACTGCTTGTACTACAACAACTTGGAGGAATTAACGGCGTCTTGTTCTATTCGAGTACAATCTTTGAATCTGCAGGTAGAGTCATATATATGTCTTGATTCTTGGAATGTTCCTAAGAGAGAATAAACAAATCTCTTATTATGCTGCTTTGGTCCATTTTGTTCACTCAGGGGTCTCATCGAGTAATGTGGCAACATTTGGAGTTGGTGCTGTCCAGGTATATAACATCAATCAATATAACTTCAATCTAAAAGACATTAGATTCGGTTTTAACCGTTTGTTCATTCTAAACCAGGTGGTGGCGACTGCAGTAGCGACATGGTTGGTTGATAAATCAGGTCGTCGACTTCTGCTCATGGTGAGAAGTTAATTGAGACTCATTTACAAACTGAAGAATTGATGTATGCAAACAAAATGTTAATATCCCTCTTAAAATGCAGATCTCTTCTATCGGGATGACGATTAGCCTCGTGATTGTCGCAGTGGCATTTTTCCTTAAGGTACTTTTAAAACTTTTGATATAATTATTTCTGGAGTATTGAGTTTCACTTTAACTCTTGAGTTATGTTATCTTTTGTTAGGAAATGGTATCACCTGATTCCGATATGTACAACATTCTAAGCATGGTTTCTGTAGTTGGAGTTGTGGTAAGTTTTTGTATATACATGCATACATTGTTATACCAGATATAACTTTCTTGTTTACAATTCGGTGTTGAGTTTTTCTTCTTCTTTACAGGCTATGGTTATTGCTTGCTCTCTAGGAATGGGACCAATTCCATGGCTGATTATGTCTGAGGTACCTGAATATTAAAAATGTTACTTGACGTTAAAATCAGAACAAAATATAATCTCTTACTATTTATAATGCTGTTGTCAAAACAGATTCTTCCAGTGAATATAAAAGGTTTAGCCGGAAGTATAGCTACTTTGGCTAATTGGTTCGTCTCGTGGTTAGTTACAATGACTGCAAATATGCTGTTAGCTTGGAGCAGTGGAGGAACATTTACTCTCTACGCGTTGGTTTGTGGATTCACTGTGGTCTTTGTGAGTCTTTGGGTTCCTGAGACTAAAGGCAAAACGCTTGAAGAGATTCAAGCTTTGTTCAGATGATTCAAGACAAAAACAAGAAGAAGAAGACAACATTCATTTTTCGCCTGTGTTTTTCCCCATTACAGATCATTCTTTTGTCCTTGTCTGTGTCTTTCCTTTGTGCTTTGTTCAATGTCTTTCTTTGGACATTGATTATATAATTTGTTTTTGTTGTAAAAGCATTTTATTTTGATTTTCTTTTTGTGTGTGGAATATTTAAGATCAATAGCAATCCCATATATTTATATTCATTAGTCATTACTCACCAATGCATTCATTAATCGTTTCTTAAATTAGGCTTATAGAAAGACAAATCAGAAGGCACCTACCAATGAGACAGATCCAAATGGGAAAGAAAGCATGTGAGAACTATGGCTTTGGTTTTACCAAAAAAAAAAAAGAAAAAAAAAACTATGGCTTTGGGACTTTGGCTGTTTGGTGTATGAAGGGACTATTTCCCAATGCAAACGGCGGTCGATTTGAAAAACAAAATAATAATAGTATAATACTACCAAAAAAAAAATTGTTGTTTTCATCAAAATTCTTGGCATATTCGGCCTCATTTGACTACTCATTAAAAAGTTGAAAACGAAGTGAACAATACTAAAGGTCATTTTCTTCCAAAGAGTGATAAAGTACGAATATATCAAAGGCAATTTACAGAAGTAATTTAATAATAATACGTTAGAAGACCGTTACCATTTTAAATACCAAAACGATTTTCTAAGCAGGCTCATATTCACACAGTTCAACATGTTTTCACCAATTTTTAAGGAAAAATGGAACCTTAAGTTAAATATCCATCATCTTATTCTCATTTTTGTGAATTCATCATTACACAACTAAGATCTGAACACATGAGCTCACGAAATGTAACTTAAATATCACAAAATCTCCGAAAACATAATCAAAACAACAAGAACATTGACATTGTCAAAGATCAAATCTAAGGTTTTTTTGTTTTCTTATACAGAAACAACCATGGATACTGAGAGTCTCTCGAAGTTCCTCAAGCCTAATAACTTAAAGTTACCGGATACTTGTCAATACAATCTTCCCAAGGACTGTTCTTCGAAGGTTTCACATTCCTTAAAGCTTCCCAAACCGCGCTGTTACATTTAAATCCACTCCCAAACGCAATCTGCCAAACTCGGTTACCTCTTCTCATCCTTCCTTTCGCCTCGATGTAAGCCAACTCATACCAAATCGAGCTCGAAGACGTGTTCCCAAATCTATGAAGAGTCATCCTCGAAGCCTCGACATGAACCGGTGAAAGCTGCAGATTCTTCTCTAACTCATCGATCACAGCTCTTCCACCAGCATGGATACAGAAATGCTCGAAAGCAAGTTTGAAATCGGTTTAACCTTACCGTTGAAAAGCTTCTTCACAACTAAAGTCATAAAGAAGAGAATCTGCTCGCTTATCGGTAGAACAAGAGGACCCAATGTGGTGATATTGGTTTTAAGAGTCTCCCCTGCAATGGCCATTAAATCTTTCGACAGAGAAACCCCGGTTCTTCCTGTATCGTCCTGTTCTTGATAAACGCAACGGAAAGCTTTGTCGTCTGCTCCACGGTGAGTCCTGACCACATGTGAAAGCCTGTACTTAGCCCTTCTCTTGTCTTTAGACTTGTTCGACAACAAAACCGCAGAGCCACCAACTCTAAACAAGCAGTTCGGTATCAACATGGATTTCTTGTTACCGAAATACCAGTTCTGAGTGATGTTCTCTGTCGAAACGACAACCGCGTAAGTGTTCCTGTGTACTAACAACATATCTTTAGCCAGATCCACCGCGATAACTCCCGCGCTACAACCCATCCCGCCGAGGTTGTAGCTTCTGATGTTACCTCTAAGCTTATACTTGTTCACAATCATCGCGGATAACGAAGGTGTTGGGTTAAAGAGACTACAGTTCACAACGAGGATTCCGATATCCTTTGGATTCACATTGGTGCTTGCGAAAAGGTTATCTAACGCACCGAACATGACTTGCTCAGCTTCTTCCCTAGCAGCAGCCATCGAAATCTTCGGTGGAACATGATGCATAGCTTCAGGGACATAAGTGTCTTCACCTAAACCAGAGCGTTCGAGGATCTTGCGCTGAAACTCGAGAGCAGAGTCTTCGAAATCTCCGATGAGCCTAGAGTGGTTCATGAACCGAGAGAAGGGAGCTTTGAGGTGATCAGGCGGGAGATAACATGAGAAATCAACCAAGTAAACCGGTCTTGGTCGGGTCATGACATAAACAGTTAAACCGAAGACGAGAACCGCAGAGCAGATGATAATACTAACCAGATTGTACTGGAGATGGATCCAGAGCTGACGTAGATCGTCAGGGTTCATCTGAGATCCTTGGACGGAGATAACAACGGCAAGAGGGAATAAACAGAGCGTCAAGAGATTCGAGATTACGTAATGGTAACCTAATTTCACATACTTGAGATTCACGCTCTGGAGAAAATCCGGTAGCCTCGTGGTTTGTCGGATCTGTACACCAACCGAAGCATCACCATCAGCGTCATTACCGCCGCTTCCGCCGAGTCGTGATTCTCCGGCACCGTCCATCTTCAACCTCTGAGATTTATTGAAGTGACAGAGAAAAAAAGAGTGATTTTTTTTTGTTTGGTACGGAAAGGCTAACCGGAGAATGTTGTCTGTCTGTGATTAGTATTAAATTCAGGCGTCCTTTTTACTTTGGTTATCCTAAGCGCTGGTGAAAAGGACCGTAAAGGAGACAACTTTGACGATGACCCACCAAAAACCCAGACTTTTGAATTTGTGAAAACATAAAACGTAAAAAAAAAACTAGGGTTTGTGTAAGAGAATGGAGGAGGAAACGAAACCCAGAAAATTGAGATGTTTTTGTTTTGGTGTTTGGAGGGTTTTCGAGAAATCAGAGAAACGGAAACCAAAGGTGGTAGTGGAGGGTCCACGTTTTGTTTGAAAGGGAATCTTGACGATGCAACACAGCAAAATAGAGAGAAGAAGAGAGAACCGAGAAACGTGAGGCATGTGAGCTGTTTTTTCCCCCTTTTTTTTATTTTTTTTTTCTTCTTTTTTAAGAAATCAGTATTTTTATTAGTAAAAAGAAAATTTAGCATCTCTCTCTATCTGTAAAAGATTTTTTTTTTTTCTTATTAGAAAATGTTTGAGCGTGTGCCAAAAATGACTGCATATTCCTTTCTTAGATACGTCATACGTGAACAAAACGAACTTTCGTTTTTTTTTTCTTAAGTTTTAGTTGAATAAAATTCGTCTACTTGTACCTCTTAAAAACTCATTATTTTTGATAAATGAGTATTTATCTTTGATCATAAAGCAAGGTTGGAAAGAGGAGAGTGGTAGTGGAATGCTCCATTAAAAAAAATATTTACAAATGAAAAAGAAATTTATACTGTATTTTAGAAGATTTGTGATTGATGAAAGAGATCTATAAAGTTAACAGCAACGCTGACTTTGTTATCATTTAAAAGTGCGGCAGTACTTGTAAATGTGTTATCCAAATTTTCATTGGAAGTTGAGATTCTCAATCACGCTTTCTCAAATTTGAAATTTTTACGTATTTTATTTTCTTGTTTGCTTGAAACTGTAACTATAGTGTATTCACTGCCTTATACTACTATACAGTAATCAACAGTCTCGCATACATTACATCGCATGAGCCCATTGAGCTTTATTACTTAAAGCCCATTGGGCTTGATTGCTGATCTGTTTAGAATTTTGTTGGCAAAATCTCGTTCACCCTCCGGCGCTCTTTCTCCGAAACCGGACAAAGCTCTGACAACTGCTCACTTTATCACCGAACTTGCAAATATTTTTTCTTTCCTTTTTCAACTTTCAAGTAAATATGGGAAAAAGCCAAACCCTATTCTATTTGTTATTCTAAAATGGAGCAATAAAAAAAAATTTACACTTTTTATTCAAATATTTAGAGAAATCCCATTTTTTATTCTATTTTGCCGTTGAAATATAGTAGGCTTAGAGCAAATTTACTGCAAAATGTAGTTTGAAGTAAAACATAGAATAAGATAGGAGATGTCTAATAACTTAAAGTTACCGGATACTTGTCAATACAATCTTCCCAAGGACTGTTCTTGGAAGGTTCCACATTCCTCAAAGCTTCCCAAATCGCGCTGTTACATTTAAATCCACTCCCAAACGCAATCTGCCAAACGCGGTTACCCCTTCTCATCCCTCCTTTGGCCTCGATGTAAGCCAACTCATACCAAATCGAGCTCGAAGACGTGTTCCCAAATCTATGAAGTGTCATCCTCGAAGCCTCGACATGAACCGGTGAAAGCTGCAGATTCTTCTCTATCTCATCGATCACAGCTCTTCCACCAGCGTGGATACAGAAATGCTCGAAAGCAAGTTTGTAATCTGGAATATACGGTTTAACCTTACCATTGAAAAGTTTCTTCACAACTAGTGTCATAAAGAAGAGAATCTGCTCGTTTATCGGTAGAAAACGAGGACCCAACGTATTGGTTTTGAGAGTTTCCCCTGCAATAGCCATAAGATCTTTCGACAAAAAAACCCCGGTTCTTCCTGTAGCGTCCTGTTCTTGATAAGCGCAACGGAAAGCTTTGTCGTCTGCTCCACGGTGAGTCCTGACCACATGTGAAAGCCTGTACTTTGCCCTTCTCTTGTCTCTAGACTTGTTCGACAGCAAAACCGCAGAGCCACCAACTCGAAACAAGCAGTTCGGTATCAACATGGATTTTATTGCTACCGAAATATCAGTTCTGAGTTATGTTCTCTGTCGAAACAACAACCGCATAAGTGTTCCTGTGTACCAACAACATATCTTTAGCCAGATCCACCGCGATAACTCCAGCGCTACAACCCATCCCACCAAGGTTGTAGCTTCTGATGTTACCTCTAAGCTTGTACTTGTTCACAATCATCGCGGATAAAGAAGGTGTTGGGTTAAAGAGACTACAATTCACAACGAGGATTCCAATATCCTTTGGATTCAGATTGGTGTTGGCGAAAAGGTTATCTAACGCACCGAACATGACTTGCTCAGCTTCTTCTCTAGCAGCAGCCATTGAAATCCTCGGTGGAACATGATGCATAGCTTCAGGGACATAAGTTTCTTCTCCTAAACCAGAGCGTTCGAGGATCTTGCGCTGAAACTCGAGAGCAGAGTCGTCGAACTTTCCCGTGAGCCTAGAGTGGTCCATGAACAGACTGAAGGGAGCTTTGAAGTGATCAGGCGGGCGGTAACAGGAGAAATCGACCAAGTACACCGGTCTTGGTCGGATCATGACATAGACGGTTAAACCGAAGACAAGAACCGTAGAGCAGATGATTATACTAACCAGATTGTACTGGATTCGGATCCAGAGCTGGAGGAGATCGTCAGGGTTCATCAGAGATGCTTGGACGGAGATAACAACGGCAAGAGGGAATAAGCAGAGCGTCAAGAGGTTTGAGATTGAGTAATGGTAACCTAATTTCACATACTTGAGATTCACGCTTTCGAGAAAATCCGGTAGTCTCCTGGTTTGTCGGATCTGTACCCCAACCGAACGATCACCATCAGCATCACCGCCATTTCCGCCGACTCGTGATTCTCCGGCACCGTCCATGGTCTAGCTCTGAGATATATTGACTGACAGAAAATAAAGTTTGGTTTTTTTTGTACGTAAAGGCTAACCGGAAACTGCTGTCTGTGATTATTATTAAATTCAGGCTTTCTTTTTTTGTTTTGGTTATCCTAAGTGCTAGCGAAAAGTACAGTTAAGTAGGCAACTTTGACTGTAGTAAAACATCATGACTTTTCCATAGTCGCTACATTGTCCACAATGCCGTCTGATGAGCAGTCAAATCATTGCCTGTTGCAGGTTTGAATATTGCATGTAATTGGTCCTCCACGCTCTAGCGTGGATATGTTTTATAAGACCTGTTCAAAATTGTGGTTCTGTGGGCCACCGTGGCGAGTTGGAGGTGTTCGGAAGCACTATACGGCAACCCGATTTATGAACGCCGTGAACGTGGTTTAAGAAAACTCGCCGCGTTCTTCGTTAATCGGGAGCTCCTCCGGCGGATTTTGCATGTCCACGGCTCTCCTACGCAGCGGGAAAGGGTGACGGAACGACGTCGCGCGATCTTTCTCCACTGTTTCTCCTCACAGGACGTTGCAGAGACGTGGACTATACATTACAATTCACTGCCTAAAGTGCCTATACTATATACAGTGTATTGTCGCATATATTACATCGCATGAGCCCATTGAGCTTAATTACTTAAAGCCCATTGGGCTTAATTGCTGATCGGTTTAGAATCTTTGCTGGCAAAATCTCCTTCACCCTCCGGTTGTCTCTCCGCTCTTTCTCCGAAACCGGACAAAGCTCTGACCACTACTCAGTTATTACCGAACTTGCAAAAAAATTTTCTTTCCTTTTTCAACTTTCAACCAAACATGGGAAAGAGCGAGAATAAGCATTGAGGATAATATTAGTGTAAGCTTTAATAGTAGTGTTGTAATTTTCAGTTGTGTGATTACCTCAAGCTTACTTCCTACGATTGGATTTGGGTGCTGCAAGATTCATACTTTGTGTTGCTCTCTCTCTCTCATTACGTTTGCCGGTGAGAAATCTGAGATTTGTTGTTCCGAACTTATGATCTTATATAGCTCATTTCGACCAAATCCGTAAAGTTTCTTCTTTTAGCAGTTTTTCCAATCTGGTTGCTGCAAATTCCCACTGATTCGAGCTCAAGACTCTTTGAAACTCGCGTAGATCCTGGTTAAATCTGTGGTTATAGCTCCAGGGCTTGCTTAGCTTTAGCAAATATTTTGGTTGCCGAGCTTATCCCAAGTTTGGTTAAAGTGGTCTTTGGAGATCTGTTATTCGGATGCATTAAAGTGGGTATTCTACAATGATGGAGAGAAAGAGAGAAATGGGGATTGCTCATTTCGCGCGCAGGATTAAACAGCCACGAGGGCTTTGGGTGAAGATGGCGTTCATTGTTGTTTTGGGTCTCTGCTTCGTCTTCTTCTGGTCTTTCTTGTCTTCCTCTGCTTCTTCATTCAATGTTCAGAGAGAAAGCTTCGACGACATAGCTGAACCGGTGTCATCTCGCACTAAACCAGCTCATAAAGAGGTATCTGAAATTAGCAAATCACATGAGAAAAGTAGAGTTGAATCTGGTTCGAAATCAAAAGAGGGGAAAAAGGTTGGTGGGTCTGTTCATAAACATGAAACCAAGAAAAAGAAAGAGCATGTTGTGACTCATCCACACAAGAAGAAGGATTTGCCTAAGCCGGTGGTAGTAGAAGAAGAAGAAGCTGTGGTTAAGGATCAAGAACACGTAGAAACAGAATCTGAAGATTCTGAGTCTAATAAGGAAGATGGAGAGGAAGGAGCTGAATCAGATGGCAATGAAGGAGAGTCTGATGGAAATGGAGATGAATCAAGTGCATCAGTGGATGAAGAAGTGGAAGAAAAGAAGGAGGAAGTAGAGATAGGTAAGAAAAGGAAGAGGAAAGGTCCAGTGTTTGATCCTAAAGCTGAGTATAGCTGGAGATTGTGTAACACTAGGAGCAAGCATAATTACATGCCATGTATTGATAATGATGGGTTAATAGGGAGGCTTCGGAGTTATAGACATAGAGAGAGGAGTTGTCCTAAGAACCCTGTAATGTGTCTTGTTCCTCTACCACCTGATGGCTATGGTCCTCCTGTTTCCTGGCCTGAAAGCAGATCTAAGGTTAAGATTGTTGAGCTTCTTTAAGTTGGTTTTGTTTGATTTAAGTTAGTTTCGATCTAATTCCTTTTCTCTTAACATCAGATATTGTATAAGAACGTGGCGCATCCAAAATTAGCTGCGTATATTAAGAAGCATAATTGGGTGAACGAAACTGGCGAATACCTAACTTTTCCGCAGAACCATACTGCGTTCAGTGGAAATGTTCTTCAGTACCTTGAATTCATTCAAGAGGTGAGAATCATTTGTTACTCTCTGAACTTGACTATTCATTGGAAGCAAGCTCTGTAAGAAAACTGTTTGAAACATGATTGGTGTTTGATAGATGGTACCAGATATTGAATGGGGAAAGAATGTTCGTATAGTGTTGGACATTGGGTCCTCAGAGTCGAGTTTTGTAGCTGCATTGCTGGATAAGGATGTTTTGACAGTATCTCTAGGCTTAAAAGACGATCTAGTCGACTTAGCACAGGTCGCTCTTGAGCGCGGGTTTCCTACTTTAGTCAGTGCTTTGGCAAGTAGAAGGCTTCCTTTTCCTAGTGGAGTCTTTGATACCATTCATTGTGCTGCTTGCGGAATCCACTGGCATTCTCATGGTAAGTGTTTCTCTTACAGTGTCATTAGTTTTTATTTGCTTTGTCGAGTCGTGATTATTTGAGCTTTTCGCAATCTCAGGTGGTAGACTTCTTCTGGAGATGAACAGGATTTTAAGGCCTAACGGATACTTCATATTGTCAAGTACTAATGAAAAGATTGAGGATGATGAAGGTATATGTCTTCTTGTGCTTTTAGTAATTTATCGACTTTTATTTATTGTCTTTAATGTTTCTTGTGATAAAGTTTTGTATCTGGTGTGGGATTTTTTCAGCGATGACCGCATTGACAGCTTCTATTTGTTGGAATATTCTCGCACACAAAACCGAAGAAGCAAGTGAAATGGGAGTGAGAATCTATCAAAAACCAGAATCAAATGATATTTATGAACTGAGAAGGAGGAAAAACCCTCCTCTTTGCAAGGACAACGAAAACCCAGACGCAGCTTGGTAAGTAAAGCAATGGTAATATATCTAAATGGCACAACTTTATCTTTCATTAATGAACTTTTTCGTGTGCCCGATGTGTGGATAGGTATGTGCCGATGAAAATCTGTTTACATGAGATACCGTCGGCTATAGAACAGCATGGAGCAGAGTGGCCTGAAGAATGGCCAAAGAGACTTGAAACATACCCTGAGTGGTTAACCAGCAAAGAGAAAGCCATTGGAGATACAAATCACTGGAATGCTATGGTTAACAAATCATACCTCACTGGACTAGGCATCGACTGGTTACATATCCGGAATGTGATGGACATGACAGCAATCTATGGCGGGTATGGGAAAAGGAGAACTCTTTATTGCTCTTCTTAAAACATAAGTTGCATTTGCTGATTCTTATTTGATGGTTTTATTTCTTACAATAATAATAAAAAAAAATCCACAGGTTTGCAGCGTCACTCGTGAAGCAGAATGTGTGGGTAATGAATGTAGTGCCTGTTCATTCGCCCGATACCCTTCCTTTCATATACGAGAGAGGTCTCCTCGGTATATACCATGATTGGTGTGAACCATTTGGAACATATCCAAGATCTTATGACCTTCTTCATGCTGATCATCTCTTTTCACGGCTCAAGAACAGGTATAATAAAGTAGTAGTGATTGTTGAATCTAAAATTGCTTGTCAAATGAGAAATCTCCATTTTGGTTGTTGTTACAGGTGTAAGCAACCGGCTTCGATCGTGGTGGAGATGGATAGATTGACAAGGCCTGGAGGTTGGGTGGTTGTGCGTGACAAGGTGGAGATATTAGAGCCATTGGAAGAGATATTAAGAAGCTTGCATTGGGAGATTCGTATGACTTATGCTCAAGACAAAGAAGGAATGTTATGTGCTCAGAAGACATTGTGGCGTCCATGATTCTTTTACTTTTGTTATTGTATGTATTACATATCAGAGATTACAGTTGAATTCCTTTGTATACATATTCATCTTTTACACAACCTGACTTGTTTTTGGTGGAAAATACGACATGGTCATTAAATGAGTGGCTGGCCAAATAGTGATTAAGGTTAAAAAAAAAAAAAAAGTTAATAAACTGAAATGTAATGTTTTATTTTCATGTTATCACCAGTTATCTGTTTTTACTTAAGTATTGAGTGAGTGTATGAAAATATAATCTGAGAAATATAGGAGAGAACGAGGAAATGGTACCATTAACAGAGAGAATCAACAGAAATTAACTGGTGTGAAAAACATAGGAGCGATGAAATATAAAAATCAACGAGACAAACTTTTTCTCTCCACACCTTCACCTGATTATAAAACTAATTTTTTTTATTCTTTTTTCTTTTTGGATGATTTGTTTTCATTTAACGAAAAAAAAAATATACTAATATTGCGTTTGAATATAAACCAAAAGAAATAAAAAACTAATAAATATTTTAATCATAAAATGTATTCGAACCGACAACTAATGATACAGAATGGGCTTGAGAATAGAGAATTGGGCCGCTGTAGCCTAACAAACATCATCTAAACAAAAAATAGTCGGGGACGGGCGGGAAATTTTTCGCTCGATGTGAATGATTGATTTCTGGTTTTATTTTATATTTATTATATTTTGGTTGGAAAAGATTATATTATGTTTGATTTTAAATCAAATTATTATCTCTATAATATTAAATAACAAATCACTTTATAAAAATACTCTTAAAAAAAACTTTTATTTACAACATATGCTATTATAATTGTTTGACAACATGTTTAATTTTGGATAAAATATAAATATAAAATCTAATAAAAAACTAAACAAAATCTAATATCACACATCTTTAAATTTTCAAATAAATCTTCTCAAATCATATCCTCAAAAATCTCTCAGATTCTTTAAAATCTGAAAAAATTAAATCTTTACACTCTCAGAAATATTTATAAATAAATAAAAAGTTTCTAATATGAATATAGATTTATTAATTATAATATCTATTCTTTAAACTAATTTTTTTTATAAATTATAAAATATTTCTAAAATAGATTTATTTCTTAAATACAATATCATTTAATCTTGCCAACAAAAAAAACCAAACCAACGTTTTCAAATTAACACTTTTTAATATATATTTTGTTTTCTTTTTTTTTTATGAAAAAGACATCCTTATGCATAAAAATGGGTTAAATCATATTCTAAAAAATAAATATTCTCATATAAAAAATCAGTTCAGTTGATATATTTCTCATCAAAATAAAATAAATTAATCTTATTTATCGTAATTTTCAGTTATTATAAAATATTCTCTTACAAAAAATGTATTCTATCTGTAGAAAACAAAATAACTATTTTAAAATTAAATTATGAATAAAAATAAAAGTAGATATTAATTATAAGGTTTATTTCGCGTAAACACGGGTTATATACTAATTATATTGAATTGTTACTTTTTTGCTATGCTCTCTCCACATTATCTTTGAATCCCAATACGTCCGTAGCAATAAAGTGTGATGGTAAGTCTCTCTATTTCTATATCATTCAAACTCTATTTTGCATATATTTTGTATAAACTCTACTTTTAAAATTTGTTATAGAGAAGCAAAATTCAATCGTTGCCGGGTGATGGTGATGGTGATGAGGACGAGATCGGAGAGACTAAGCACAAGCGCACTGGTCTAGGTAGGCTATATCTTTGTTTATATATAGGAATTGATAATTGTTTGGTATAAAATCTACTTTCTGAATGTCTTATATTTGGTTCACAGCTAAGTTTCCATTGAACAGATTAGCAGTTGGTTGGTTGATGTTACTTGTCCGGATGCTCAAAGGATCTCCTAAACTAAAAGTTCTTAAGCTCTATGTAGACTATGTAAGTTTTATTTATCCATAGTTACTCTTGTGTTAATGATCTTCACTGTTTAAATCAACTCTCATTTTCAATTTCAGAAAACCTCAAGTTCTTTTGAGCCTCCACTGGTTTGTTGAGATCAAGTATCCCTGTGCCTGAATGTTTGCTTACGACTTTAGAGACTTTCAAGTGGAGAGATCTACCAACAACACAAGAATCAACACAAGAAGCGAAAGATGTGGTTGCATATATAACAAAAGATTCTCGCCATTTAAAGTCTGAAACAGTCCGCAGGACATAAAGTTCAAAAAAAAAGAAAAAACAGTCGGACATGCATGGCTTCCCGGTCTGGTTTATAGGAGGGACTATTAGTCCCGTTCGATGTGCAATTTGAGTCAAATCATGTCCTTGTTCTAAACTAAAATCGTTGAGCTTTACGCCGACGGATATAAGTATCAATCTCATGTAAATTTCAACTTTCTTACGAGATTAGAGACTTTCAAGTGAACAAGAAGCAAGAAATATGGTTGCATATATATATATATAAACATTTTTTTCTTCTTTAATTTGAATAATAATTGTATCGTTTTGTGTTGAGTTAAATCAAATGCACGTCGTTTTCGTGTGTATTAAACAGCGAACAGTTTTGATTCTGAAAGGCTAAATGGTACAACATGAAAAGATAAGATCGTTAGGTCAGAAGAAACACATCATCATCATCTCAATCTTCCACCTCACTAATAATCCTTCCCATCACTGTTTCTGATATTTTTGTTTCCCCCTTTCAACACCGTAGACTTTTCCCGATTTTAACCGACATTTTAAATAAAAGTGGTTAATTAAAATAGATAAACCAGATGTTTTCCTCAAACAAGAACATACATAATCTAATATCAGGGTCAAGTGGGTCCATCGCAATCCTCGGACACGCGCTGCGTTCCCATTAGATACAAAAGAAAAGCTGTGATCTTGGTGGTGGTGGTGGGTTCGACAAGTATAATCTTGGCCATAAACAATATGAGATCTTTTTTAATTTTTGTTTCTTTTAGACGTGGACAGGAAGATTAATATTGTACACTACGAGTCTATACGAGTCAATTTATCGGGTTTTTTTTGTGGATCAAGTTTCTTCTTTGGTTAGTTTCTTTTTTTCTCTTTTATATTATTATTTTTTTTCATTCTATTCTGATCTTAATAGTTTTGAGAAGCTCCGAGTATTGTTAAAGGTAGTTTGCTTTTGTTGTTGAAGAAAACACAACACAGCTTCAAATTCAGAACCTCTTGAAACTTTGTCTCTTATCTGGGTCAATCTCGGAAGTTTGAGATTTTTGTAAGTCTTAGCGTTTCTGCATCTGGCAAAAGTTTGAATCTTTAATTATGTTTAGCGTTTGCGATTCAGCTTTATAGCTGGTCTATATTGTTTGTGTTGTTTTATTGCTATCTGTCTGTGTGTTCCATAATGGGAAAGGGAATCTTCCCTTTTGGGACAGAATGATTCTCTTTTTTTCCGTTTTAAGTATTCCTCGTTTCATGTCTTTATAATAAGGCTTTCTGTTCCTCAAAACCAGGTCTCTGCTTTTTCATCGGAGCTAAAGGCTTCTTTGTTTTCATTTTTCCGATTAGGTTTTGGAGTGAGAATTAACTTTGGGTCTTACACACTCGTTGTTCCTCTTCTTCCTGTCGGTCATGGAGGAACCTTGTGAGACACTTAACAATGGTGAAGCCTTTCAAATATCTAGATATCATAACTATAACCATCACAGCTTAGGAGGGATCTCATCGCCATCGCCCTGGTTGGATTTGAGAGTGTTCTACGTTAGGATTAGCAATTTCACGGTGGAAGATTCAACCCCTGAATACCTCACCATCAATCACATTCCTCTGGATCCAGATACGCTTCTGGAGATAAACGGTGTTAGGATGAGCATGTACTCAGAAGGGTGTTCTTCGCAGCTTAGGAGGGATCGAGTTGATAAGAAATCTGAAGAAGCTACTTATGTTAGCACAGACAATATCAGGTTAACGGGTAGCGTAAAGTTTGAGGTTTATGACAAAAACGAGCTAGTCTTGTCTGGAACTCTTGAGATGTCTGATAGTAATGGGTTAACGGGGGAATCGAAGAATCAGTGGAACATGACTTGTGAAGCTGAGATCACTGCAGGGTCTGGTTTCTTAAAGGAGAAGAGTAAAAACGGTCAAGAGTTATTACCCCCATTGCCAACTATCGAGGTCTATGTCACTGGCTGCTTCTCAGGAACACCCATCATCTTAACCAAGACTCTGCAGCTTGGTTTGAGAAAGAAGCAGAGTAGAAGAATGGCACTGGATTCAATTCCTGAGTATGAAACTGCAGAGCCTCTGAAAAACACTTCTTCTGAGCTTGATTTTCCGGTAAGTTTGAAGTAATCATTTGGCACTATCTGAATTCGTTCTTTACTATTTCAAGATATCGCATGTGCCTAATACAAATCTTCTTTCTTCTCATTGCCTCACAGTTTTCTTGAACATTTTTGTTTTGCGTTTAACCAATTGATTAACATTCTCTAATGAAAAATATTAGAAATTATAACATGTGTTTGGATCTCCTTTCCCTAATACATGTTTGTTGGTAGTATTAGGAAGATAAAAATCGTTTAAAGAATAGAAGTGGACCAGTCTCCTCCTGATGAATGTGGACATGTGGCCACACACAGTTTACAATTGAAAAAGATATATAAAAACTCCCATATGCCTTCGTTATCTTGAAACTCTTATCCTTTTGTCTGCTGCTTCTATGCCCCAATGGTGGTTCCCACATATGGTTGCCACATGCAATATTTGCTCTGTTTTTTATGTTGTGATTTTAGAAGGCTGTCAAATGCTTTGAATCATTATAGGCTAAAGAACGTTTCCACTTTAACATTCACTATATTACTGGTAGGAACTAGAGTCTTATAGTAAATACGCAATGGCAGTTATTGCATAGATGCCAGTATGAGAAGTACCTGGCAAAGCTAATCCTTGGAAGTATGTATGGTCAGTGTCCTTAAGTTATCATTCTTTTTTATGTGTAGGCGACAGAATATGCAAATTACAAAGAGGCATACGAAGGAGACATGTATTGGAAAAGTGAGTGCTTAGATGGAGAGATGTCATGGTTCAATGCAGGTGTAAGAGTTGGTGTTGGGATTGGACTTGGTGTCTGTGTTGGTCTTGGGATTGGTGTGGGTCTTCTCGTTCGTACTTACCAATCAACTACCAGAAACTTCAGGAGGAAGCTTCTCTAGTTTAAATAATATATATACATATGCAGATTTTTGCCTTGAAATTTTGAAAGAATCTTTTTTCTTATTGGGTGTGTTGTGAATCAAACACTTCAGTGTGGTCCGTGTGGGATTGTTGGCATCTGTTTTGATGTAAATAAGCGATTGAGAGTGTAGCTTTTGTATTCAGAATTTGGCTGATGAGATCATTAGATTAGATAGGACTACAAAGCCTAATTTACTGACGTTTTGGCTTGAATGCCTTTGAATATTTATCACTTAATCCTTTTATGTATAAGTCGAAGCAATCACTATATCGTTTTGTCGTACATCTAGCAAATATTTAACTCGTGTAGAAGTCAATGATAAGCATACATCAATGGATTTTTGTATCAAGTATTATAATGTTCTTAGACTTCTTATTCACACAACAAAAGAAAAGTTCAATTCATCTAAAGATGAAATTTCACCCATTAAACTTCATGAGAAGGGAACTGAGCAGTCGTCATTCTCGTGCGTTCGTTTACCATCAAAAAACTCAAAGGAAGAGGGGAAACACTGATTTAAAACAAATAAAAGAAGTGACTCTCGTGCTTAATAAATTGGTTTTAAGTTTTTTTTTAAAAGTAGTGGGAATAAGAGATAATGTAATTTTGGAAAGAGAAATGAAATTGAAATTATAGGTGCCTTGCGCTAATTTTTAATTAGAACAACCGCGTTGACTATTGACCTTGAGCTATTAGAAATAAGCCACTCGTTGATTAATTCTCGGGCGGAAAATGTTTCCGATACAGCTCCAAACTCAAGTTCTTAAGAAACTCAAGACAATTGATGTTGTTTTGTAAGTAACCGGAACTGTCCTGTGGCTGTGAGTTAGCTTGCTTCCCTCGCAAGGAACAACTCCAGTCTAAGAGAATCAACATTATGAGGTGCTATTACAACCACTCCTTCTCGATAATTTTCTCTCTTCTACTAATTATGTTCATCCTTGATTCAAAAGTTGTCACTCTGTCGAGCTCCTGTCAAACCGAATGTGGAAATATAAAGATCCCGTACCCCTTTGGAGTCGAAAAAGGTTGCTATCTGGACGAGTGGTACAAGATTGAATGCAGAAACGCTACTTTTCCATTCCTTTCCAAGATGGACATGGAAGTTGTGAATATATCTTTGGCAGGTGACGAAGAGAGGTTTTATAGTCCCACATATTTCGGGTCAATTCGTGCCAAAATCCCGATAACATCCGTTGGATGTTCCAGAGATGGAAAAGAGTCTGGATCGGTTTTAAATTTGAAGGATAGCCCTTTTTTCTTGGGGACTGGAAACAGCCTCGTCGCGGTTGGTTGCAACAGCAAGGCGTCGTTGACCAACATGGAGCCCATCATGGTGGGGTGCGAGTTGAATTGCACAGCACCTGCTACCAAAGAGATTTCACCTAGCGAAAGCATCCCTTTCTTCGACAAAACCGGTTGCTCAACCGAGGCACTGCCTTATACTAACAATCCGGCTTGTACAAAGAACAAAGGGGAAGGAGAAAGAAGCTGCGATGGTAATGGATGCTGCCGTGCTAGTCTACCGTATGATATTGAGGCTCAACAGGTGATCGGCATCAGCATAGACAGCTCTGATCATGGAAACTCGACAACCCGAGAATGCAGAGTCGCTTTCTTAACAGATGAAGTCTACACGTTATCGAATGTAACCAAATCACAAAGCTTTTTCGCTAAAGGGTATACTACAGTAAGGATAGGATGGGTCACTCAGACGAAGAATCTCTCCTTCATAAACTCTTTGAGCTGCAAAAACACAAGAGAGTACGAGAATGATACATATAATATTCAACGCAGTACAAGTTGCGTATGCAGCAATATCACCATTTCTGGAACTAATTATGCAAATTGTGGATGCAACCAAGGTTTTACAGGCAACCCATACCTCTTTAACGGATGCGAAGGTTAGTAAATTGTTACTAAACTTCTCTCTGTTTGTGTGTGTAAACAACTAAACATCCCTTTAGGATTACAAAACTTCCCTGTTAGCTATTTATAATCAACGATCTTTCATATCCATTATGCAGATATTAATGAGTGCATACTAGAAAAACCTTGCGACAATTGCGTGAATGTACCTGGAGGTTTTAATTGCTCTTTAGATAATACGTGGGCAATAATGATAGGTAAGTCAAGGAATGTATCGTCAAATTCAGTTAACATCATGAAGATAATCTCCCAAATCTAAACAGGTGACCATCATCCCTTCTTTTTGTGCGTTTTTCAGGAGTTGGTGCAGGTTTTAGCATCTTAGCCCTAGTAAGCGGAATTTGGTTATTGAGAAAATGTCTTAAGAAGAGAAGGATGACTCGGAGGAAAAGAAAGTTCTTCAAACGTAACGGGGGACTATTGTTGCAACAACAATTAAATACAAATAAAGGCAACGTCGAGAAGACAAGAATATTCACCTCAAGAGAGCTGGAAAAAGCCACTGAAAACTTCAGCCAAAACAGGATACTTGGACAGGGTGGTCAAGGCACTGTATACAAGGGAATGCTTGTCGATGGTAAAACTGTTGCTGTCAAGAAATCAAAAGTTGTGGATGAAGACAAACTAGAGGAATTCATCAACGAAGTTCTCATTCTCTCACAGGTCAACCATAGACATGTCGTCAAGCTCTTGGGATGCTGCCTTGAGACAGAAGTTCCTGTTCTTGTTTATGAGTTTATCCCCAATGGTAACCTTTTCCAACATATCCATGAAGAATCTGATGATTACACAATGATATGGGGCGTGCGTCTGCGCATTGCTGTAGATATCGCTGGAGCTCTTTCGTATTTGCATTCTGCTGCGTGCTCTCCTATTTATCATCGAGATGTCAAGTCAACAAACATATTATTAGACGATAAGTATCGAGCCAAAGTGTCTGATTTTGGTACTTCCAGATCCGTAACAGTGGATCATACTCACTGGACGACAGTTATTTCAGGTACAGTTGGATATGTGGATCCTGAGTACTACGGATCCAGCCAATATACTGATAAAAGTGATGTTTATAGCTTTGGAGTCATCCTCGTTGAGTTAATTACAGGAGAGAAGCCTGTAATAACCCTTGCAGATTCTGAAGAAATAAGAGGCTTGGCGGATCATTTCAGAGCTGCCATGAAAGAGAACAGATTCTCTGATATCATGGATGCTCGAATAAGAGATGCCTGCAAACTGGAACAAGTAATGGCAGTGGCAAATCTAGCAAGGAGATGTTTAAACTCGAAGGGAAAGAAGCGGCCATATATGAGAGAAGTATTTACCGAGTTAGAGAAGATATGTTCATCTCCTGAGGTAAAGATTGAAAATGACGAGGGTGATGATGAAGAGGAAGAAGGAATGAATATGATAGAGATAGCTGATTCGTGGACCATTGGTGTTACTGCTCCAGCCTCTAGTACTGTCCCTTCGTCATCCTTGTCAGATGTTGAACCATTGTTTCCTCGTCCCACATGGTGAAGTGTGAAAAAAGTGAAGGTAATTATGAATAAAATTGATGCTAGCTAGTTTAAAATATTTTTTTATTTTGAAAGAATCCTCCTTTTAAACAGTTTGTATCTGCGTGTGTGAAATCGATATCAAACACTTTGGTGTGGGTTTGTTTGTTGTTTGTTGTTTGTTTGCGAGTCAGAGTGTAGCTTTCTCAGTTTTTTTTGTACTTAGAATTTTGCTTATGAGAACTTGCAAACTAGCTCTGTAAATTGATCATAGATGGGTCTAGCTAGAAATGATAAATTCGCTGAATTCTTGGCTTAAAAGCCTTTGGATATTTAATTGTATACTTAATTCATATACATAAGTCGAAGCAATCACTCTATGCGTCTATCATTGTGTCCAGCTAAGAATTTATTATTGCAGTCTCTTTCTGTAGTCCCAAATTTATGATAATTCAATTAAAACTTATACAAAGTAGTTAATTATGTGAAAGTCAAGGATAATCATACACCAACGGATTTTGGTATTAAGTATTATAATGTTCTTAGAATTCCTTTAACACACAATAATAGCCTAGTTCAACAACTTATCTACAGAGGTAAATTTTCCCATTAGACTTTATGAGAAGGGACTTCAACAATCATCCTTCAGCCCTATATCATCAAAATATACTGAATAATTTTGCGTTTGTCAAACTCAAAGGAAGAGGGGAAATACTTGATTCGAAAACAAAAAAATTGACTTCGTGCTTAACTAATTAGTATTTGGTACTAAGACTTAAAAAGAAAAGTATATTAACTATACGAGATGATGTAATCCTGGGAGGGATGAAAAAGAATTTAGAACTAAAATGGTTGCTTGCCGCAATTTTCTTTATAATTTTAAAAGAAGGCGGGGTTGACTATTGACCTTAAGCTATTAGAAATTCGCCACTGGTTGATTTTTTATCGTCGGACGAAAACTGCTTACACACAGTACCCATAATTGTCCTATTTCTCCCAAGTTCTTACAGAACTTCCGAGCCAGTTGATGTTATTTTGTAACTTGTGCTACAAGTAACCAAAACCTAGCTGTGAGTCGGCCTGCTTGCTTGTTTGGCAAGGAACAAAGTCAGTACAACAAGATAAGCAATGAGGTTCTATAACAAAAACTCTTTCTCTTTCTCGCTTTTTCTCTCTCTTCTACTTATGCCCATCTTTATTTCAAAAATTCACACTGTCTCGAGCTCGTGTCAAACCAAATGTGGAAATATAAAGATCCCATACCCTTTTGGAATAAAAAAAGGTTGCTATCTCGACGACTGGTACGAAATTGACTGCAAAAATGCTAAATTTCCGTTCCTAGTCAAGATGGGCATGGAAGTTGTGGATATCTCTATTCCAGGTGAAGAAGACAATTTTTATTATTATAGCTCCACGTCATTCGGGTCAATTCGTATCAAAAGCCCGATAGCCTCCGTTGGATGCTCTAGGGATGGAAAAGCCCATTCTTCTGGATCGGTTTTGAATATGACGGATAGCCCTTTTTTCTTCGGAAATGGAAACAGCCTCGTAGCCGTTGGTTGCAACGGCAAGGCGTCGTTGACTCACATGGATCCCATTAAGGTGGCATGCGAGTTGAATTGCACCGCAAGCAAAGAGACGTCACCGAGCAAAAACATCCCTTTTTTCAACCAAACCGGCTGCTCAGAAACCATGTTGTCTTATGCGTACAAACCGGTTTGTACAAAGAAAAAAGGAAAAGAAGAAAGAAGCTGTGATGGCAACGGGTGCTGCCAGGCAAGTCTACCGGATGATGTTGAGGCTCGACAGGTGATCGGCGTCAACCTAGAGAGCTTTGATAATGGAAACTCCACAAGCCAAGAATGCAGGGTCGCTTTTTTAACAGATGAAGTGTACACGTTATCGAATGTAACCAAACCACAAAGCTTGTTCGCTAAAGGGTATGCTACAATTAAGATAGGTTGGTTCGTTCAAACGAAGAATCTTTCCTTCTTAAACTCCTTGAGCTGCAAAGACAAAGATGAGTTCAATATTTTAACATATAATAGTCAATACAGTATAAATTGCATATGCAACAATATCACCATTTCTGGGACCAATTATGCAAACTGTGGATGCAACCAAGGTTATACAGGCAACCCATACCTACTTAACGGATGCGAAGGTTAGTAAATTGTCTCTTTTTCTGTGTGAGGGTTATAAATTTTCCATCTCCGGAGACTTCAGTGTAATAACATATAAAACATGACCAGCTAGTTATAGTTTCATATCTATTGTTCAGACATTAATGAGTGCCTCGAAATACAAACTCCTGATATAAATCTCCGCCGCCGGTACTGTGGAATAGGCGACACTTGCGTGAATGTGGTTGGACATTATAATTGTGTGCGCGATAAGACTGGTACTATTATGATAGGTAAGTCACAGAATGTATTTTCAGCTTCAGCTATAATCATGAAGATACTCTCACAAATTTAAACAATGCGATGATCAACAACATACCTTGTTTTTGTGTGGTTTTCAGGAGTAGGTGCAGGTTTTGGCATCTTAGTCCTAGTAGGTGGAATCTGGTTGTTGAGAAAGTTTCTTAAGAAGAGAAGGATGACTCGGAGAAAAAGGAAGTTCTTCAAACGTAACGGGGGACTATTGTTGCAACAACAACTAAATACAAGAGAAGGCAAAGTCGACAAGGCAAGAATATTCAGCTCAAGAGAGCTTGAAAAAGCCACTGAAAACTTCAGTGGAAACAGGATACTTGGACAGGGTGGTCAAGGTACTGTATACAAGGGAATGCTAGTAGATGGTAGAACGGTTGCTGTCAAGAAATCCAAAGCTGTAGATGAAGACAAACTAGAGGAGTTCATCAACGAGCTCGTCATTCTCTCTCAGATCAACCATAGACATGTCGTCAAACTTTTGGGATGTTGTCTCGAGACAGAAGTTCCTGTTCTTGTTTATGAGTTTATCCCCAATGGTAACCTTTTTCAGCATATTCATGAAGAATCGGATGATTACACAATGATATGGGGAGTGCGTCTACGCATTGCTGTTGATATCGCAGGAGCTCTTTCATATTTGCACTCTGCTGCGTGTTCTCCAATCTATCATAGAGATGTCAAGTCAACAAACATATTACTAGATGAGAAATATCGAGCCAAGGTATCCGACTTCGGTACTTCAAGAACAGTAACCGTGGATCATACTCACTGGACGACAGTTATTTCAGGTACAGTCGGATATGTGGATCCAGAGTACTACGGATCTAGCCAATATACCGATAAGAGTGATGTTTACAGCTTCGGAGTCATCCTTGTTGAGCTTATCACAGGAGAGAAGCCTGTGCTAACCCTTCTGGATTCTCAAGAAATAAGAGGCTTGGCAGATCATTTCAGAGCTGCCATGAAAGAGAACAGATTCTTTGATATCATGGATACTAGAATAAGAGATGCTTGCAGACCGGAACAAGTAATGGCAGTGGCAAATCTAGCAAGGAGATGTTTGAATTCCAAGGGAAAGAAGCGGCCATATATGAGAGAAGTGTTCACCGAGTTAGAGAAGATATGTACATCTCCAGAGGTAAAGATTGGAAATGACGATGGTGATGATGAAGAAGAAGAAGGAATGAATATGATAGAGATAGCTGATTCGTGGACCATTGGTGTTACTGCTCCAGCCTCTAGCATTGTCCCTTCGTCATCCTTGTCGGATGTTGAACCATTGTTTTCTCATCCCACATGGTGAAGTGTGAAAAAGATAAGATACATCTGAATAAAATGGATGCTACTTTTAAAGATTTGGTATTTGGTGTAATTTAGATGTTGTTGTGGTTGTGTTTGTCTTCTTCTCATCAGACACCTGCTCATGTGTAATGTTTTGAAAACATTTCCGTTTTCGCTATAGGCTCTGTCATTCTCTCTGCACATCTCTATAATGGCTTTTTCCTTTTCCTTTTGCGCTTAATTTTTTTTTTTTTCCCGATATTACTAGAGTTGGAAAAGCAAGGAGTTGGTATGTGCCTGTTTATATACAAAATAAGCAAAATATAAAAAATATATAAGAAAAATATAAGCAAAATTAAAGCAACAGGAAGCAATGGCCAAAAGAAGCTAAATTAAATGAAGGCTTAGCCTCAAATATTTCTACATGTTGGAGAGTTATTCACCATGTTAGATGGTTGAAATCTCTCACTGAAGCAATGACCAAAATAAACTAGCTCGTTATTCTTAGCTGGAGAAATCGGTTAATTTATATTCACTCTATCTTAAACTGTTTCGATCCGTATATATATCTTTAATATATTTAGTCTGTGTATAAATATACTCATATATTGTATTTATTCAAATTCTATATCTGAATTACAATTAATTGGCGGATATATATATGACCAGATCTATCAAGTTAATTTGGAACGGGTAAATGATGTGTTAGTTAATATAAACAGTTTTAAACATTAAAAAAAACATAAAAACAATGTTGTTTTATTGAAATTTTTATATAAAAAAAAAATTGAATACTTATTCATGTGAAATTTGAATTCGGTATCTTTAAAACCAAAGATACAAGGTTTTGCCACCTGAACTTTTACAGTTTATTGAGATCATTAAGAATATATGTTTAGTTATAAATATCGTGTGAATCTGTAAAACCTTTATCAAATCAAAATAACTAAGTGGATAATTAGTTAAGCCTCCACTTTTAAATTATTTTTTGTAGAATTTAATCTTTAGATATATCTTTTATATTGTAATTAATAAATGTGAAAATAAAAAAAAATATTTGTAGAATTACATATTTTTTTCTACAGTTTTTTAAAATTAAGTTTGTACAACCACTTTATTGTTATAAAGATTATACATTGAAAAATTATTATAAAACATAATTGATGATTTTGAAATCTGTAGATAAAAATTAAATTAAAAATAGTTCATAAAACTCTCTCCTAATCCTTTTCCCTAATCATTTTCGACTCAGATACAGACAGATTAGAAAAGTTTAGCCGATCACTGAATAAAATTCTAAATTTACCTTCCGTAGAATAATCATAAACGTTGTGTTGACTGGACTACTTTTAGATATAGTCACATCATTTTTTTTCTTTCCCCGAATTATTAGTTTAGAAATCCTAATAATTCTTTCACAAACGCAATATCTCCATTTTCTTTTGTTCTCCATTTTAAACCAATAATTTCTCCAAACTATTACTGATCTCTGTAAATTATGAACCAATGTTTAAACTTTAGATTAAACTTGTGACGTGAGTACCGGAGAGAATCAGCGACTGGGGTGTAATTTCTTATCTCCACTTACCTCTACTCATAGTTACACCTACATGAAAGTATTTTACTTTTTTAGAGGAAAAAAAACACCAAAGTATAAATAATTTAGCTTAACAATACTTTGACCCATAAATTAGTGAGAGCCGTTGAAGAAAGAAATTTCTCGGTTGTATTAATTTGAAGAGAAGATGTTTCAAAATGACTAATTAAATCCTATTTCAAAATGACTAATGAAGAATAAATTAGTGATACCATGATTGTGAAACTTTGTGGGGCATGGTTAGAAACTAAATGGTTCTTGGCGCATTTCTCGTAATTCAAACAAGGCGGCAAAGACTATTGACCTTGAGCTATCAGAAATTCGCAAATGGTTTATTATTCCAGACGTAGAACACCCTAACTTATTCTATCATATATCCCCAAGTTCTTATGAATGTCGAGAGATCTGATTGTTTTTTTGTAACCGGAATATTCCTGTGAGTCGTTTTAGCAAGGTCCAAGGAGACAACTCCAGTCCAGCAAGAGAAGCAACATCATGAAGAGCTATAACAACTACTCCTTGTTGATTCTTCCCTCACCTCTACTAATACTGCTCATACTTGGTTCAAAGGCCACCACTCTCTCGAGCTGGTGCCAAACCGAGTCATGTGGAGGTATAGAGATCCCATACCCCTTCGGTATACAAGAAGGTTGCTATCTTAACGAATGGTACAGAATCGAATGCCGAAACGCTACTTTTCCATTCCTTTTCAGGAGGGGCATACAAGTTGTGAACATCTCTTTTCCGGGTGGCGGGGAGTTATACTCCAGCAGGTCATACGGATCGATTCGTGTCAGAAACCCGATAACATCCGTTGGATGTTCCAGAGATGGCAAAGAGTCTGGACCGGGTTTAAATTTGACGGGCAGCCCTTTTTACTTTGGGAGAGAAAACAGACTCGTAGCGGTTGGTTGCAACAGCAAGGCATCTTTGAGTAACATCGAGCCGACCATGGTGGGGTGCCAGTTGAATTGCACAGTGACGTTACCTACAAAAAGCGTCCCCTTTTTAGACAATACCGGGTGTTCTGGCGACGCGTTGCCTTATGCTTATTACAGTTCTCGGGATTGTCCAAATAACAAAGGGGAAGAAGAAAGAGGCTGCGATGGTAACGGATGCTGTCGTGCAAGTCTACCGAATGATGCTGAGGCTCAACAGGTGATCGATGTTCAAATTGAGAGCTCTGATCATGGAAACTCGACAAGCGGAAAATGCACGGTCGCTTTCTTAACTGATGAAGTCTACACGAAATCGAATGCAACCAAACCACAAAGCTTTTTCGCGAAAGGGTATGCTACAGTTTCGCTAGGATGGGTCTTTCAGACGAATAATCTTTCCTTTGTAAACTCCTTGAGCTGCAAAAACTCAGAAGAGTACAATAATTTAGCAACATATAAGATTCGAAGCAGAACAAGTTGCGTATGCGACAATATCACCATTTCTGGGACCAATTATGCAAACTGTGGATGCAACCAAGGTTATGTAGGCAACCCATACCTCCTTGACGGATGCAAAGGTTAGTCAATTGTTTCTAAAAATTCTCTCAATTTGTGTGTGTACACATCTCGTTAGGATTACAAATCTTCCATGTCTAGCTAGAGACTTTGTATAATCACACCTATAAACATCATCCGCTAATTAAAATTCCACGATCTTTCTTATCCGTTATCTAGATGTTAATGAATGCCTTCTACGCTATGGCGATGGCGGCGGCTACTGTTCAAAAAGCGAAACTTGCGTAAATAAGCTTGGAGGTTTTGATTGCGTGGCGAAGAAGACTGTGCCAATACTGATATGCAAGTGTGATCAACAAACCGTCTTTTTGTTTTGTTTTCAGGAGTAGGTTCAGGTTTTGGCATCTTAGCCTTAGTAAGTGGAATTTGGTGGTTGAGAAAATTTATTAAGAAAAGAAGGATGACTCAGAGGAAAAGGAAGTATTTCAAACGTAACGGGGGGATATTGTTGCAACAACAACTAAATACAAGAGAAGGTAACGTCGAGAAGACAAGAATATTCACCTCGAGGGAACTTGAAAAGGCCACTGAAAACTTCAGCGAAAACAGGATACTTGGACAGGGTGGTCAAGGCACTGTGTACAAGGGAATGCTTGTAGATGGAAGGACGGTTGCTGTCAAGAAATCCAAAGCTGTAGATGAAGACAAACTAGATGAGTTCATCAACGAGGTTGTCATTCTCTCCCAGGTCAACCATAGACATGTCGTCAAGCTCCTGGGATGTTGTCTTGAGACGGAAGTTCCCGTTTTGGTTTATGAGTTTATCCCCAATGGTAACCTTTTCCAACATATCCATGAAGAATCTGATGATTACACAATGATATGGGGTGTGCGTCTACGCATTGCTGTTGATATCGCAGGAGCTCTTTCGTATTTGCACTCTGCTGCGTGTTCTCCTATTTATCACAGAGACGTCAAGTCAACAAACATATTACTAGACGAGAAGTATCGAGCCAAGGTGTCCGACTTTGGTACTTCAAGAACAGTTACCGTAGATCAAACTCACTGGACAACACTTATTTCAGGTACAGTCGGATACGTGGATCCTGAGTACTACGGATCAAGCCAATATACCGATAAGAGTGATGTCTATAGCTTTGGGGTCGTTCTCGTTGAGCTTATCACAGGAGAGAAGCCTGTACTAACCCTTTCGAATTCTCAAGAAATCAAAGGGTTAGCGGATCATTTCAGAGTTGCAATGAAAGAGAACAAATTCTTTGATATTATGGATGTTCGAATAAGAGATGCCTGCAAACCGGAACAAGTAATGGCAGTGGCAAATCTAGCAAGGAGATGTTTAAATTCAAAGGGAAAGAAGCGGCCATATATGAGAGAAGTGCTTACTGAGTTAGAGAAGATAAGTTCATCTCAAGAGGATTCATTGGTAAAGATTGAAAATGACTATGGTGATAATGAAGAGGAAGAGGAAGAAGGAATGAATATGATGGTCGGACCTGACTCGTGGACCATTGGTGTTACTACTCCAGACCCTATTACTGTCGCTTCGTCTTCCTCGTCAGATGTTGAATCATTGTTGCCTCGTCCCGCATGGTGAGAAAGGGAAGGTAGTTTTGAATGAAATTGATGTTGCTTACAAAACCAATTCATTTTTCGTCATAAACCTTTGTCATGCTCTCTTGCACATCCCTCTCCTTTCCTTTCCGCTTTTGCCTCAAATTTTTTTTGAAAGTTTCTCTTTTCCCCCATGCCGCCCCATCGCATAAGCAACGTAAACGGTCGCTCAGGGCACACGAACTATGAAAAAAACAATTCAAATATACAATTTAAGAGTTCACTAATTTCTTATATAAACAAACATATATACTTTTCTGTATTTGCTTAGGGCCATAAGTAAAATTAGAGATGTTTGGACTGGCACCAGCTTTTACGTGCACCAGCGTTGCAAAAGCAAATACTTGGTAGTGTGTGTCTGTGTCATTATAGATATTCACTTTCCTGTAGATATACGAATTCTCAACTCATTCAGTGGTTTTTTGCCTTCTATATATATGCCTTCTTAACATTAACTCAAATCCTTTTAGAGAATTGACGCTATCTTTCTACAAGGCTACAAGCTCGTGCCCTAAAAGCTTTTCATATGTATTCACGCCCTATAATATTACAGTTCAAGACTTTTCCACTCGGAGGAGCCATCCTCGGGGTTACACAAAAAAATGCCATGATGGTCCTCCCTAAGTTTCATTCGGGTACTACACAAAACAGTACACGGATCCAAGCTTTTCTTGATCTCTGTTGTTAAGAGAGCAAGGAAAGCATAAATATCCGAATCACCTCGAATATAAAGATACCTATATCAGGTTACAGCTCGAATATAAAGATACCTCCTATATCAGGTTACAGCCACAGTCCAAGTTTCCCGCAGATTGTACTTCCCCATTGGAGCCGATAGATCCATTATCCTACTTTCTCATATGTCTTCAAAAGAATATATACAGACGGCGCTTGCTGGAACATTCAGACAAAAGTCATCATATCATATGAAGTTATAAATCCCACAAACGCCACTGATTAAAGGAAATTAGAGAAACCATGCATTAAAAAAAGTCTTATAATCCAATTACAGGAGTTACGGATGGAAGGAAGATAGCGTTAACGAAAAATCCTTGCAAATCCACAAGATACACAGAGACCAACCTCTATACAACTGTTCAGCTTTTATACATTGAGATTCCATCGTCCTACTTGGAAGGTGAATAATTCGTCGACACAATGATAGAGTGGAGAAGATTCTTTGAAACTTTCTTTTTGGTAGCACAAGAGTTGAAAAAGTAGTAACAACAACCATTCTTGAAACATCCATCACTTTAGAATATCTCGATGTTAAAAACCCCAACAACCAGAATAGCTTACATTAAGTATTACCCACACACCACAGAGGCATCAGAAGAAAATTTAGTGGAGGCAAAACTTTGACCGTTAATGTACATATAGGATATAGCCTTATAATCATAGCCACGTACCGAATCCAAACCGAAGAAGATAGTATACAATCCACAATCTATGTTAGCTTGAGAAATTTATGGAGAAAATTATTCTGCAAATAGTCTATGAGAGTGGGTGCAAGCTGGATGATTGCATTAGAATAACAGAGCAGTATTCTGCAAACATATTCTGAGTTATCACAATTATGCAGTTAACTAGCTGGAGAAGGCAAAATAAACCTCATTAACTAAAGATGCAATGAATCCAGATCGCGAACTGCCTAGTCCTAAAGGCACTAGACCCAGTTTTTACTACTTTTCGCCTTAATTCTTCCATGTCTGTTTCTAAAACCAAAAAAAAGAAAGATTAACAGATCTTTACCTTTGTTTTGGTGACTAAAGTCTCAATGTCAGGTTCGTTGTTCCTTGCGATAATTAGAGAGCAAATGCAAGAAGCATAGTTAAGAGCACAAGTGCTGCTCAATTGGGTCAGTAATACGCTTTGTTGATATGCAAGACGCATATTTGAGAGAGGCACAAGTAATGCCTCAACATTGGTATATGTGATCCTCTTTGTGGTATGCAAGAAGCATATGAATGCGCAACAAACTAAAAAGGATAGAAACAAGAGAGACACAGGCGCACACACACACAGTCTGGAGGGAGGGAGAGCCAGGCAAAGAACCAAAATCCCGTGCCATCTCCCATCCCCTCCGCAGAACCAATAAAATCTTTTATTAAGGGTTTTTGACCTGCCAAGCAAGCGCACCTGTCATGGCAAAGGTCCTATACATCCCCTAACTCTCTCTTTTCTATACATTTTTTTCTTTTTCTTTGTCCGTTCGAGAGAGTTAACTAACACAATCTCTGCAAAGATTTTTTAAACCTATAGAGACATATATAAATAACGCAATAAGAATAAATACCCGGACCAATATCGTCCTCTTTCATCCGGAGAATTACACTTACACACGGACCTTATGGTTGTGTTGATCAACGAGTATTGATCAGATCAACGAGTATTGATCAGATCAACGAGTATTGATCAGATCAACGAGTATTGATCAGATCAACGAGCATTGATCAGAAGGTGTTGTTCATGCCCGTTGGCTCTTATTTAATCCCTAGAGAAATACGATTCTCCCAAAAGCAAGTTCACTGTATCGACGAGATCCAACGCAAACCTGAAAGATTCAGAAACAGTAGCAACCAAAATCGAGAAACCCTAGGAATATAGATAAGAACGTACCTCGATGATCGGCTGGGAAAAATCGACCGATCGCAAATCGCGACTAAGGATCAGCGTCACCCGAATCGAGCCGAGTCAAACCCCAAACCCTAACAAGAGGACCATCGTCCAAACATGGAGATTCAAAAGACATTCATAGAAATTAAGGAAGAATCTAAGGAAATCTAGATAATCTAATCCGAATTCGAAACCAAACTCACATGTTAAGGAGGATGCAGAGCAGCGATCAGCGGGAATTTGGGTGGAGATCCAAAGAATTAGAAGTCGACCACTTTCTTATATAGACGGAGCAAAAAAAAAAGCCAGAATCTGAGTCGGTTTTTAAAGCTCGGGGATAGATCCTACGGTTGTCAATTGTTAAAGTGTAAATCAATCAACGGTGCAGATGAAACTACAACGAGAAAAGGCGGTTAAAACGTTCGCGCGTGATTTAACTTGGCAAGTCACGTGTCCTAATTCTCTTAATATAAGATTCTTTAACATTTTTTCGTGATAAATATTAAATATATAGGATTACCTTCCTAATAAATAATCCTTGGCTATGATTTTTTTTTAATCAAATATGGCTAATTTTTTTATTTGCTTTTTTTTAAAACGCTGTTTTGTTATTTAACTAAAGAAGTTATAGTTTGAGTAAATCCTTAGGTTAGAATCAAAAAATTAAGGAAGTGAAGATAAAATGTTTTGTAATACATAGACAACAATTTGGTTGCTATATAATAATTTTTTTCCAACAACAATTTGGTTGCTATTGGTCCAATGAAAACGCTATTTATGCATTTTTCATTTTATTTGATTTTTTCATGGATTTCTTTTGAAATCCTATATACAAGAAAATCTCTCATGTTATTTCTCGTGGGCTTTCGTCTTCACAAACTCAAAGACGATTGGGCTGGGCCGGAGTAGAGTCGGGCTTGAGAGAGCGAACAAGAGACAACTTAGCTATATCGGAAAAAGCACCGTTTCTAACGGCGGGAGTATCACTGACCAGAAACTCATACGCCGCCTCGAAAGCCTCGCGCCAGAACCGAGGAACCTTAACTCCGCCGGAACGTCCGTACACATCCCACATATGCCTCACCACTTTCTCTCTCTCCTCAATTTCCTGTCAATTTCGTAAAAATATCTCAAAAATTGCAATTCCGACATTAACGAATTCAAATTAAAAAAACAAAACACAATTGAATTCGTACCAGGACGTCGAGATCGTCGCTGACGTGGAATCCGAACTCGCCGTCAACAGAGTGGAACAAACCGATTCCTTTGAGAGAGACGGAACCGGTTAACATAGAACCTAAGGCCAAGAGTAGAACCGCAACTAAAACCCAAAGCTTGTAGCCAGCGCGTTTACGGTTGCGGCTTAGCCAATCGGAACCGCCGTTTACAGGTTTTCTCAACGGTAAGAGCGTTTTCGATTCTTCAAACTTCATTTTGTTTCCAAATGGATCTCTGAATCAAAATTATGTTTAGTGATGGTCCCTTGATAAAGGGACGAGGATCAAATGTGAAATGAGATGGAGACTTTACGGAAGTGGATAAAATCGGGGAAAACAGTTCGTACGGTATTCACTTATAAACCAAGTGGGACGGGCTAAAAGCCACTTTGAAGTTGACTTCGTGTTGACTTTACTAACGCGTTCTCATAGTAATATTGTTAATATGATATTATGGCTGTGCAGTCCAATGGATTTAACTAAAGCCAATCCAGACGGTGGATAAACAAGTCTTCGTATCCAAACAGTCCTTACGATAATAAATTAAACTTAAACAAGCCTGGTTATTCTTCAACAGTCTGACCAGAGAATGAATTTAATTGGTGTTTTATCGATAGATTAATTCGATGGCCAAGAAAATTAGAAGATCTTAAATATAAAAATATATCCAGCGGTCAAATTTTTAAACAATATCTCATTGTATTTTATTATTCAGACACAAGTGTTTTATTTTGTTCATATTGAGGCGAAAGTGGGAGTCCAAAAGCTTAGCACACTCGATTAAGCGATTGATTAAAATCTCAATTGTCCAGACATAAGCGTTGGGGAATGAATCAGAAACTCAGAGATGCTAAGTGTAGCAAGAGGCAGACATTCAACACGACATCAATTTCAGACCGCCCGTCTGCTATTGTCTCATCATTGTAACTTCTTCTCTTCACAATTGTTCAGTAAATTTTAATTTTAAATAGGCATTTGAAAAGGATTTTTTAAGACAAAATTTGAAAAACAAAATTTACGGTAAATTAAAACACTGTGAAAACGAACGGATTTGACCATGAAGAAAACGTTTAGGGATATGGCATCAGGTAATAAGTAGAGATTAGTTGTCAACACTGATTCATCTGGGTGTAGTATAAGATTGTACTCATCATTTGCCAATGGAAACCCTACTTTCTCAATTCACGAATCCAAAAGAAAAAAAAACAGATGATTAAAAATCCACGAAGAACAAAACAAAGAAAAACAAACACTTTTGCTTAAATTGACGAAAGAACAGCGAGCGACCGTAAAGGCTTAAATTGTTTTAATTGTTTTAAGGAGTATATATATAGCGAGGAGGTGACAACTCCAGCTAGGGTTTACTGTTATAATAACGGGCTTGTTTTTATTACAATACCCATAATGGGCTATAAAGTATAACAAAACAAAAAGCCTCATTCCATATAAGTGTGTGCCTTATCAGCTTGTCTACTTATTATTGTTTGTAAAATGTATAGAACTTTATACACAGTTTGCTTCAACCCAAAAAAAATACTTCTCTATTGTTATTTTGTATTTATGTTTGATGTATAGTTAAAACCAAAAAAACCACATAGTTAAACATCTCAAACAAAAATATGAGGTTTATGTGAAAAAACGCAAACACCAATAAGATTTGATATGGTGAGAAGAAAAATGCATTTAAAATACAGAAAGAGCTTTTCAACTGAATGCAATCAAAAAATTGTTCAACTGACAGCAATCACAATAGGTACCTATCTCTACCACAAGTGTACATCATCATCGATCATTAATTTGGTTTGAATGGCTTAATTTATAGGTGACAAAGCTATATTTGTCCCATGAAATCTAGCTATAAAAAACGCTATTTTATATTTCAGATTTTGGTGTTGTAAAAACAAAAACAAAAAGTATACGTTTTGGTTTGAGATCTTTCGGTTAAACAATAACAAAAAGAGGAAAGCAATCGATTACATATAAAATACTGTTAAGCAAGTGATCAGCTACAATACTGTTTGAGAAAACACCAACGCTAATTAAAAAAAAAAAAGGAAATATCATTTTTTAAAACTTATAGTTTCACACACTAATTAATAGGTTAGCTGTCCCATATGTTAAGTTGGTAATATAATATAAATTTCATATACAAGACTGACTGGCGATAAATATATATTATAATAGCTATATTATTGATTGTGTGGCTCGTCTCAGATCATTCATACAATTCCTACGTACAAAAATTCTAGATGGAAAAGCCTATATTGGGCTACAGCTTTCGTTCCAACATCTCTCATGATGGTACATTCTTTCTAGCTAACTCAGAATAGATTATAAGAATTATTCTAGAAGTTATATTTTCAATTTTTCATATAAGTATTCACAGAAAGCTCCATATATTCCCTGGTTACTACACAAATTCATATGGCATCATGACTTTTATAAATGTTCTTATCTTTATGGTCCCAATTACACTAGTAGTCAACTAGTGAGAAAAAGGGTATTGACCCGATAGAGATGATTAGCTTTCAAAGCATATTTCTTGCCATTTGAGCATTCAGAAAATAAGATTATAAAAAAACAAATGTAGTAGAGAGGACTGATGGTATATTGTGATATGTTAGTATGTGGATTTTACGAATACCGAACAACTCCGTTAGATAAACAAGATAGCCGAATAAATTATGGGTTTAATTTGAGTTTACTGGGTTCTACCAAAAAGAAGAGAAACTAAATCATCATGTGTTGTTAAACGTAGACGATGAAATAGTAGATTATGATACCAATTTAGGCGAATAATTAAAAGTGGTCCACCAACGAAGAAAAGAAAGATGAAGCTAGACAAAGATTACGAACCGTTCACATGTTGTCCGTCCATCTAGATGACTAACCACTTAGTTATAGGGACGATGGTTGAAAAATTACTAGGTGTGCGTCTATAATGAATGATCATCGTATTGTAATGCCATTGTATTTGTAGCTAAGCTGATATAATGAAAATATCACTTTGTATCGTTTTTGTTCTTCTAAACACCATATATCACATCTAAATACAGATCTCTAAAACAACGTTCTTCTAAGTTCTAACTAACATTATCATACATAGCTAAGACTAAATACGAATATTAAAGTATGGTTCACCAACTTGTTATACTCAGACCATACCAATACCAACTCTTTAAGAACATATTCCAACATCGCCATGCACACATGTTAGGTCAAACATATCGTGTCCACTCCATGCTCATGCCGTCAGGCCTATATATACATATAGTATTAGAGTGCACTCATCAACAACATCATAAGAAAGAGGAAAACATATAACGAGAAACGGTGACATGAAGAACGAGAAGTTGTGTGGTAGCCAAGGATGACTTGCCTGCGTCTTAAACCATATCAAAGACTTGATCGGTAGTCTCTGAGTTGATTAGTCGTTAGGCAGTCTCCTGGGCTATTCAGACAATTCTCTTTCTCCTCATTTCACATTTCTCTTTTTCAAAGGCCGAACACAAAAAGGGGTTTATACAGTCGATTTTGTGTTGGCCAGTAAACAATTTTTTTTTGTTTCTTTAAAATGATTTTATATATAGTGAAAGAAAAAAAGGTATTCGGGGTTTTGTATGTGAGATTGGGTGGACTTTGTCCATGTATAAGCATTGGGACAATGTGTTGTGAAAAAGTCGAGGGCTTTGCTTCACTGTGACCAAGAAACTTCACGTGGAGAGTCTATGGATCTTGTCGCTGATCAGCATGTGACTATGTGAGCTTTTCTAATTCTATGTGTGACCATCTAAAATGGTCGGCGGCGAAAAACAAACTTACTGCAAATCTGTGATTTTCTCGTCGTGGAGTCTTTAGTCCAACCAATTTATGCGTTTTCCTTTGTTTGAATATGCGTTTTTATAAATTTTTATATCTAATAAGATATGACTATCACAAGTTAAGGCGTTGTATCCACCAAAAAAAAAAGTTAAAAGGCATTCATTGACATATAAAATGTGTTATATTTTCATATGAAAGTTAAATTCAATTTTCAATCCAGAAAATAATGGTTATTGATATATAGTCTTATTTGAAGAAAATTTCAATAACCAATCACAAATATGATCAACCTGCTGAACTTTAATCAGATCCAAGTTTGGAATGTAAATATAACATATTTCAGCTTTTTTCACATAGAACTGTGCTTTGTATATGAAAATCTATTAAAGTCAATATTACCAATGCAGGCATAGGTATACCGCTCTTATTGCGATCTCAGTGGATAAAACGCTAAGTGAAAGCGATTCTATACCTTTTTATATAGGTGTACCGCTCTTATTGCCGTTCTTACTTCTTACTGTTAAAAGTCAGTTACAGCTTTATGTTACCAATTATCACACCCATAATACTATAGTTTTAGATCATATCTTATACATATGTTAAACCTTGGGAACAAAAAAAAAAAAACATATTTACCAAAATACTGTACTTTCCATATCACCCAAAAATATTTAAAAACAGGACGAAATTATTAGAGGACTTAAAATATTACATCATAAATAGTCTCACAAATCGTGGTTGATGAATGCTGATGTCAAAAAAGAAAATAGTCTCAAAAAATATCTTTAAAGACATTTTCTGATCTCTTCTTAGCGCCAAGCTTCACCGTGACTGAAGACGACCGGATCAAATTTCGGACACAAAGAAAGGTCACAAACTCCGACATCTTTCTAAATTTTCTCACTACAACACCCAAACAAAACAAAAAAGATCTCAGGTAGACTCTCTTTCCAGATCCTAAACACATCATCATCTCCTACAGATCTGCATAAATGGCGGTTACTCACTGATTCAGACAAAAGGCAAAAAAAGATAAAAGCTTTCTGCTTCACGTTTTTCAATGGCGGATCCTATAAACGGCAAGTCTTTCTTTTTCTCCTCCTACTTTATTATCTCCCTCGCTCTGCTTTTCATTTCGCCGTCGTCTTATGCCAACGAGTCTCCGGTTGTCGTTGATCCGATTCCGTACAAAACCGAAGAAGATGTTTCCACCGGTGTAGCTGTGTCGGTTAGTGAATCTAGCCGAGAAGATGTTCTACTGCATAAACTGGAGGAACTCGTTAAGAATCTTACGGAAATAGTCTCTAATCTAGATGCTAGGCTGTCTGAATCGCCGTTAAAGGAGAAGGACGATATCACTAGATCAGTTGATGAACTCGAAGAAGAGAGAGAGAGAGGAGGAGGAAGAGCTAAGGCGTTCTCTGTGACTAAATACAGTCCGTTTTGGTCTGAGAGGTTTTCCTTCACATCAGCTGTGAAGCTCAATTCCGATGCCACTTGCATCAATGTGTTGCCGTTTAAGGATTTCGAAGGTTCGAGCAAATACTTTGCGATTGGAGATTCTAGAGGCAGAGTTTACGTGTTCTTGAGAAACGGTGATGTTTTGATTGAGTTTTTCACCACTGTTGATTCACCGATTACAGCTATGGTTTCGTATTTTTCTGTGTTCAAGAACTCGAGTTTTGTGGTTACGGGTCATCAGAACGGTGCGCTTTTGTTGCACCGGATCCACGAGGGGTCGAATGGTGAAGATTGGAACTCGAACTCGGTTTCCATGGAAAATGTTGGGACTTTTGATGTGGATGATTCGGCTGATCCTGTGACGCTATTGGAAGTGCATCATGTGGGTCGTGTTAGGTACATCTTGGCGTCGGATCTTAGCGGGAAACTCACTGTTTTAACTGAGAACCGGACGGTTTATGGTTCGGTTATTCCATCGAGTAGACCGCTTGTGTTCTTGAAGCAGAGATTGTTGTTTCTCACTGAGTCTGGTGCTGGTTCGTTGGACTTAAGGACCATGAAGATAAGAGAAACTGAATGCGAAGGACTAAACCATTCGCTTGCGAGAAGTTATGTTTTTGATGCTACGGAACGGTCTAAAGCTTACGGATTTACATCCGAGGGAGAAATCATTCACGTTTTGCTTCATGGAGATATAATGAACTTCAAATGTAGAGTGAGATCCAAGAAGAAGTTTCAAATGGAAGAGCCAGTCGCTTTACAATCAATCAAAGGCTATCTTCTTGTTATCAACGAAGAAAAGGTTTTCGCTTTCAACGTATCGACTCAGCATTACGTTCGAACCGCTGGTCCTCGGCTTTTGTTCTCTGCGGGTTTAGAAGAGATCAGATCAGCGTTCTTGAGCCATCGTCAATCATCTTCAAGAACCGTAGCCGTAAAGGCGAGGCCTTTGATAGCTAGCGACCGAGACAACCTTCTTGTGATCGGTTTAGGAGATGGTTACTTCGCGGTTTATAAATCAAAGCTTCCGAGTCTCAAAGGAGACTTCAACACAATGCTTTGGAGCAGTCCAGTGTTCTTCTTCATACTGTTTCTCTTCGGAGCTTGGCATTTCTTCGCCAAGAAGAAAGAATCGCTCACCGCGTGGGGACCAGATGATCCTTTTACACCAACCACCGCCGGACAGAACAGCTCTGCGAAAGAGCCGACTTTTACTGAACCTGCTAGAAGAAACGATGACCTCATGGATCTACGGAGAAGGTACGTTGGTGGTTCCCCGTACCGGTCAGTTGGAGCGAACGACCAAAGTTCAAGAGCTCCAGTGGATGGAGGTTATAGAACAACGGCGCAGGATCATAACAACTATCGAGGGTCGGGTCTTGATTCAAGCGGGTTTGGTAATAGAAGAGAAAATATGTATGGTAACAACAAAGTTTTGGATGACGAGAGTTAAAGAATCTCTGGACTTTTGCATTTGAGTTTTTGACATGTAATCAACGGTTACTTTGAAGAAAGTTATACTCTTTGTAATTCTAAAGCTTTTATTTATTTATATTCCCTCGCTCTTTTTTACAGGCATTCTCTTCAAATGTTCGAATAATGTTATCCGGTTTAAGAATATTTGTTCTTTGCAAAGTCGATTTCTTCTTCTTTTTTGTTCTTTGCCGCACAACCCAAAATCTCGGCGGTCTAACCGCTGAACAGACGTTTAATAAAGATGCGATTCAACGCTTGACAGCTTAACTAATCTTCAATCATAGTGTTTTGGTCTAACATGTGTGATCGTGCCAGCAAGTGGACTATAGATGTGAGCATTAGTCAGAATTTTGTTATTTCATCTCGCTCTCAAATCTCGATTTATAAATTTGATTATGTTGACCCATCAGATAAGTCAATACAAAAGTCATCTCATCGAACGGTTCAGAATTCATCTTAAACTGGTGTACGTGAGAAACAAAAGAACACTGTGAAGTAGATGAACATTACTTAGCAGCCTTTGAATCATCGTCGTCGTCGTCGTTGTCTTGGCACAGAAGAGGCCAAACACAAGCTCTCTCTTCTCTCAACAACTTCAAAAAACGAGGAGGTCTGACCCAAAGACCACCGAATAAAAACACCACATTTCTCTGAAAAAGACAATTCTCTCTGATCCAACACATTGTACAAACTGTTCTTTGCTTGGGTAATAAATCAGAGAGAAGGAGTCATTTCAGCTTAGCTTCTGCGTCTCTCCTCTTTTGATTTCGCTGACTGAAAGGAGGAGAGAAAGTCAACGACCATGGCGGGTCGTAGAGATAGAAGCCAACAGCTCCGTGGATCTCGAATTGCGATCGCCATCCTCATCGGTATCATTATCGGCTGCGTATGCGCCGTTATGTTCCCTAACGGATTCTTCAAGTCGAGTTCCTCGGTTACAGTTAACGAACACGTCCAGGTACTTGATCTTTTCCCCTAACTCTAATACAGCTCTCTTTTGGGTTCCGTGATCGAGTTACATAGATTGATTTGACCTGAACTGAGAGTTCCCTGACGTCTCTTTTGGGTTCTGTTGAAACGTCTCTAAAACATGGAAGTTCTTCTCCGTGTTGTGTTTGTTGGAGATTAGTTGAACATATTTTCAAACTGGCTAGTTTGATTACTGGATATTGTATCTCAGTTTGGAAATAAGTTGAGTTGGTTTATAGATGCTTGAGGTTTGAAGATTTGGTGAAAGTTCATCACTTTCTTTGTCTTTTTTGTTTGTTCAGGTTGGATCATCGTCTTGTGAATCGCCTGCACGAATCAAAATGCTGAAATCAGACTTTGCATCAATCTCAGAGAAGAACGCAGAGTTAAAGAAGCAGGTTAGGGAGCTAACGGAAAAGCTACGTTTAGCGGAACAAGGTTCAGACAATGCAAGAGAACAGGTTCTAGCTTTGGGATCACAGATCAAGGCGGGTCCTTTTGGAACTGTCAAGAGTTTGAGAACTAATCCAACTGTTCTTTCTGATGAATCTGTAAACCCGAGATTGGCAAAGATTCTAGAGGATATTGCTGTCGATAAAGAGGTGATCGTGGCTCTTGCAAACGCAAATGTGAAGTCAATGCTAGAGGTTCAGATTGCTAGCGTAAAGAGATTGGGTATAAAGAATTACCTGGTTGTGGCATTGGACGATTACATTGAGAATTTCTGTAAATCAAACGATGTGGCGTTTTACAAGAGAGATCCGGACAAGGACGTGGACACGGTCGGGAAAACCGGTGGTAACCATGCTGTCTCTGGACTGAAATTCCGTGTGTTGAGAGAGTTCTTGCAGCTCGGTTATGGTGTTCTTCTCTCGGATGTGGACATTGTCTTCTTGCAGAACCCGTTTAGTCATCTATACAGAGACTCTGATGTGGAGTCAATGAGTGATGGCCATAGCAATATGACGGCTTATGGATTCAACGATGTCTTTGATGAACCAGCCATGGGATGGGCTCGGTATGCTCACACCATGAGGATATGGGTTTTCAACTCCGGGTTTTTCTATCTCAGGCCTACGATTCCATCAATCGAGCTGCTCGATCGCGTAGCGGATAGGCTCTCCAAGGCAAAACTGTGGGACCAAGCTGTTTTCAACGAGGAATTGTTTTATCCTTCGCATCCTGGTTACACTGGGCTGCATGCCTCCAAGAGAGTCATGGATATGTATGAGTTTATGAACAGTAAGGTCCTTTTCAAGACTGTTAGAAAGGATCAGGATCTGAAGAAGAAGGTGAAACCGGTGATTGTTCATGTGAATTACCATCCAGATAAACTCAATAGAATGCGAGCTGTGGTTGAGTTCTACGTAAATGGTAAGCAAGACGCGCTTGATAGCTTCCCAGATGGTTCTGAATGAAATTCACCTGAAAAGCAGGCTAGGCTCAAAAGTTTCACAGCTTCTTGACATTTGTGATTCTAATTTTACGTTTCTTTAATTGTTTCCATGTTTAATGCTTCATGCCTTCTGTTATCTTTTTTGTAATATGAATTTTGTGTAACTTATGGCTAAAATCTCAAGTTCTTTTTACATTCTTTGTTTCTAGTTTCATATATGCATAACGAACCCTTTTTCTTCCACATTGTTCTTTCTTAGGCTTTGTTTCAGCCTTTCCTGTTTGCTCCGTTTCATCGTTCAGTATATCTCAAGTTTGAATGATATATTCCAGTACAAGCCACTTAAAAATAAAATATTTTTTGTAATGTCTTACAAGACCTAAAAGGAATGATATATAATAGAAACATACATCTTACACATTCTATCTACAAATAATGCAATGTGAAGCAAACTCACCGGTACTATGAATATCAATTCTAGTACAAGAACCAAAACCATGAACTGAACAAACACAGTAACACTCAAACCCTTCCTTTCGACATGCCACAACGGATTCCTTTTGTTCTCTTCATCTCAACTACGACCTTTAGCGTTTCCAAGTGTGAGCTCAAGATCCTCCATAGCCACATCATGGATCCTCTCCCCTTCCCATGGCTTAACTTGGCTGTTCTCAAATTTAAATTCCGAGCTTTGACCAATCTCTTGGGTTGCTGCAGTGTTTGGAGATAACTGCTGAGGTACGGGAGGTTTCACTAGATTGAATGTAGGAGAGGCTGGCACTGCAGAGCCGCCATGGAATGGCTGCTGTGAAAACTTTTGAAAGCTTATCCAATGACCCGAATCAACAGTGGAAGAGTCAGACTCATCACATTCAGGTATAGTAGCCGGGGCATTGAACTGGCGATGATGAGTGGGACTCGCGGGTGCAGATACAGCGTAGAACGGGTAGTTGAAAGCTGACATTGATTGTTTAGCAGCAATGGCCATAGATTGTTTGGTGAAAGACTCCCAAGTTGGCAATGGCTTAGGATGTTTAGAAGTTGGAGATGAGACTGGTGGAGTGACTGGAGCACTGTTTGAGATCCTAAGCGGAGGAAGCGACGAAGGAATACCGCCGTTCCTGAGGAAAGGAAAGATTGTGGAGATGTTGTGTGGGTCGCCACCACGAGAAGGACTCGGGAATGAAGAAGACGATGGACTGACTTGGTAAGAAAGAATGGGACTTTCAAAAGGGCTTTGGTTATGAGATGAGTAAGGAGTGGCTCGAGAAGAAGATCCAGCCATATCACCAGGAAGAGGCTTGTGTCCCTGAAAACACCACAATGTCACAATCAGTTGTCAGAAAAAGAACAAATTATCAAAAGACCATTTTCCACTAAGATTATGAGACAAAAAAAAACAGATTAAAACAAAACAAAAAAGCAATGGCTGAGATATTCAGATGCAATAAAAAAAGGCAAAGGGAGGGATCTAAATATAGTAAACTAAGATAAAGCAAATGCTAAAAGCAAAGTATGAAATTCCAAAATCTTCTCCACTCATAGCTCTGAAATTAGTAAGAATCACTCAAATTCACTTTCTTTAAGTCAAATCAGAAGATAACTTAGATCCATTTTTAGAAATTCCCATTATAACTAATGAAATTCATCGAAATGATGTAGAAAAGTTCGAATTTTTATTCTAGAAAACACATATTTTGAATCAGTCCAACTTCAGATTTAGCAGCTAAAAACATAAGAAACATGAACACATAAGGTCAGATCTAAATCGAATGTGTACTGATATATTCACCTTGCGATAAGTGGTACCGTCTTCTTCAACCACCCAACCAGCTTCAGCACAAAGCGCCTTGAGCACTTCATTGTTGTCACAGTGCTTGGGAAGATTGTAGTTGCCTTGAGCTCTAAGACCTGTATAAATCTTGGCAGCTACAGCTCTTCTCCGCCTCTCCCTCCTCCTGTTGTTCTCCCTCTCTCTCCACGACGGCTTCCGCCTCGTCGCCATCGCTGCTGCTGACGTCGACGTCGCACCGTCAGACGTCATCTTCTTCTCCAACCCTCAAAACACCTCCACAACCAACCACCTTCACAAAACTGATCCGAAACAGAGCGCACGGATATTTTGATTCAGCTGAAGGAGAACATGAAGAAGAAGAAGAAGAAAGAGTGAGAAGTTAGTGCTCACGAGGAATACGCTTTTCTCTTCGCTGGAATTATACAAGAATCTTTTTCATTATTAAAAGATGCAAAATAAAAAAAAAATAAAGCAAAAAAAGTTGGGTGATCTGTGTGAATGTGTTTCGAGTACGAGCAAGTTCACATTTAGAGAATTTTTTAACTGACGTAAATCAGCCACGTGTCGATCTTAGTTTGACGAATGGTGGGAATAGCCGTGGCGTACGATAACTTACTGTGTGGATTTGCGCAATGAATCAGTTGAAGCAGTACGTTATGTATGTTTTCTCTCTCAATCTGTGTTAGAATGACCAGATTATAAAGAGAAAAAGATGGAGAGACATGTGGGGTCCGCTTTATTAAGTGGGTCCGTTGATAGTATGACCGTAAAACACCCCACCTGATTGGTTTTTCGGCCATGTTAATAGAAAACAAATTGATTTAAGCCTCATAAACATTATTCAATTTTCTTTTTAATTAAAAGTTAATTGTCACTATAGAGACTATAGTATGAACAAAAACGAAAGAAATGCTCCCTTTTGTCCTGATTAGTGGTGTATGTATATTATCATGTGTCTTATCCAATGATTGCTGTTTTTTCTTTTTTACTTTGTTTGCTTTCTACAAGTTTATATTAATATTTTTAATTGATAACATTTTGAAAACAAATAGTATATGAAAATCGGATTTTTGGTACATGATTAAGATGAAAAAGGTTAATTTAGCTATAGTGTTAATAAATTTATAAAATTTGGAAAGCTTGTCTTAAGATGGATTACTAGAGTAGAGCCCCGTTTAACATAAGCTAATGTCTCGATTTGGACAAGCTCTTTTACCATACATTGGACAACAGACTCAACAAATGCCACCGATACGGATTATCGAGTGCAAGGGAGAAGAACTCCTAGAAGAATTCTACTAAAATTCTAGACTAGTCTAGAATTATCAAAATATAAGTCTTATGCAGTTATGCCATATAAAATATAGAAATATACTATTAAAAACAAAATTAGCACAAAGCACAATCAAGAGATCTAGTAGTAATATTTATTGGGATTGTTTGAATTTGCAATGTAATTACTCGAGATAAAGCAATTTTAGACTAGATCTCTTGATTGTGCTTTGTACTCGAGATTATGTCAACCAAATTCTTTTAGATTTCTACTAAAAATATTAGACTAGCCTAGAATCTTTATCACAATTTATTTACAAAAAGATTGTTCAGTCAAACTTGAAACTTTTTATGTTTGGAGTATACATTTTTAATATTTGTAAGCATGTTATTTGATCATAACATTCATTTACAAAAATATTTGTTCAGTCAAACTCGAAACCTTTTATGTTTAGAATCTACATTGTTAATATTTGTAAGCATATTATTTGATTGCTATGACAATCAACTATACTTGGAATTATTGTTGGGCCCTTCCCTTCATTGGTCATGATTTTCTTTAATTTCTATGTTTTTTTCAAAATTGTATAGTTCATTGAACATAATAGGAAAATGGGATAGTGGATTTGCCCCCACACATTGACCCATCAAAGCAGATATGATCTTCCAACGAGTAGTCACTTATTGAATTCGTTTAACACGCTTTTGCCTTTAGTTATCCATATTTTGTTTTAAAAAGAATTACAATCTATTGAATTGTGATATTAATTTAGTATGTGATCATATACTGTACTGATGATATAATATACTATATTTTGTTTCTGAAACATCTGCGATGACAGGAGAAGAAAAAGCTTACTAAATTGATGGTACAGTGATGTCAAAAACAAAAATGATGGTACACTTCTAACTTCTGAGACAATAATCTAAAAGTAGTTGTTTCAAGCTTCTGCTCTGATTCTAACGTGGGCTCCTTCAAATGATGTCGATTTACCAAGACCATACCTTCTGACGCTACCCAAAGGTCTCCTCACTGTTCCCACTCCCCACCATGAAAATTGGCCCAATCAAGTATTTCTCTGGCTAGAACCTGTTGATACACCCATTAATCTTTCAAGAAATATCTTGAGTCCTGGAAATGAAGAGGTTCGTTTCCCCAAGAGGTCCATCCAGCAGCCATTTCCCTAGCAAATAGCTCAAGGCACCGAGCTGGTTGAGACCCGGGAATATGTTTCATTAGTATCTCTACACAAAAGTCCAAGTGAAAAAAGAATCAGGGAACTGTACAACAAAGAATTTTGTTGAAGCAAATCGCAGAATAAAGCATACCTCCAATTGGTGGTTTCCTCGAAAAATCTCCAGGGATGCTTATGATTACTTTGTTCTTATCCAAGAGTTTAAAATCTGACCTATGTTCTGATTCTGCAAGCTATGAGATACATACGGCTGTGAAACAGAAGTTCCTTTTGCAGATCATTTAAGTAACAAAGACAGGAAATTACTTACTTCAGTAAACCGGTAGCCTAGTAGAAGATACTCATAGGGTTTATGATGGACCAGGTCCAGATCGCAAATCAAAGTACCATCTGGTTTCACCTGAAACATTTTACATAGCCAGCATGTGAAATTTCAAGTCATGTACACAAAACTTAGAAATCAAGAATAGGGATCAAAAGGTGCTAGCTGGGCTCAACCTTTAACCAATACATTGTAGCTACGTACTTAATTCCCCAGGCAGGAAATAGCTCTTTCTCAACAAAGTTAAGTAATTTCTCTCTATTGGTCACCCATAAAGCCACGAGAGCTCCTCCAGCATGAGTAAGCTGATTGATTGGGAGGGATAAGAAGTATCTGTTTGGTAAAGTCGGGTACCTAGAACAAGAACAAAAAAAACATGGCTCATGAACTCTTTTTTCAAATATAGAAACAGCCTATTCCACACGCGTATTTCAAGTCGATATGAACATATATGACAGAGGCAGGAACGAACTTTGACTTCTGATGAGCGCTTGCATTTTCCCAGGGCGGATCAATAACTATAAGATTGTAGCCTTCTTCAGGTCTAGCTGCATGTATAACGTCAATAAGATCAATACATTGCTAGGCTCAGCAATGAGTGATCTTTCAACAAAGAACTTAGGAACAATCAACCAGAGTAAGAAAACTCTAAAGCAGCAAAATGTGTATATGGACTATAGCACTAGTTACCAGGAACAAGGTTTCGGATGTGCAGTAAATCAGACTTCAAGGCAACATTGGAAAAAAGAGACCGGAAAACAAGAAGAACCATATCAGACCTCAACTTGGTCAACCAAAAAGTCAACCTTTAGCAGCAATCATAATAAAGTAGGCAAAGTGAGAAAATTTCGAAAACCATGTAGAAGCAACTCTTTCTGGGCATTATATATCTCCGGTTGGAAAACTCGGCTTCAACTTCATCTTCTGCCTCGTTCACTACTAGGTTATTGAACACTTTAAACACTCTCTGTTCACTGCATTTCTCAATTGAACAACCTATTAAGACCATAAAAATCCACAAGATCAATCACACCATCAAATTCATTGCTTTCAGAATAAGATTCAGCAAGTGAATCAGGGTAGGACAAAAACCTTCGTTATCGCAATGTAGATTCCAATTCAGTGTTATCTCGTACAAAGGAGCTTGCCACACTCCTCCAAGCTCAACAAAAGAGAGTTCATCGTCACAAGACTTGGTCAACAAACTAGAATCACCACCATCATCACTTAGACCTTTCACTAAACTCAACAACTCGATTTCCCCTAGAAGCGACTCATGCGCTTCCGATAAAAACAGCCTCGCCTCCTAGAAATTCAGAATCCATACACAGTCAATCTCTACTCTAGTCCTCTTATAAAGAAGAAAAAAACAAACTTGGTGAGTTATATAACCTGATGACGAAGATTAGAAGCTTGCTCTCCTGCACTAAGAAGGTGATGGCTAGGCTTTTTCTGCTTCCGTTTCCGCTTTTTCGGATTAGGTTCGCTGGGTGGTTGCTGTAGATTGAGATGCTTCGAATTGAAGAAACGAGAGTAGTAAGCAGAAGGTGAGACACTAAATCGGGTATATGAACGGTTGGTTATACGAACTGGGTCTACGAAGAACCATTTCCAATCGTCGGATTCGTAGATACCCGAGTCAAGGAACTGGGCAAGCCGATCACTTTCCGACATTAACGGCTGTTTACTCTCTCTGCTTCAAACAAAACCCTCCAAAAAAAAACGACACAGACTTGTAAGAGTTTTCTTATCAACCCCTCCAAGTTTTTATAACTGACCACAATTAACCCCATGATTTTGAATGTTTATAAGCAACCCTCGAAAAAACGTGCCGGTGGCTTTCAGATTTTGTTCATTTAATTCAAATAAGCAGAAGACCCATTCTGGTCTCTAGATTTATATATATAGCTTTTATGTTTTAGAGTATATAAGAAATAAGAATTTGATTTTTGATGGGAGGGAAATTGGTAAGCATTAAAAGTTATGAATAATTGAAGCAGGGGTTTGGTGAGGGGTCGCTTTGAGAGTTTCCCCAAATATGGGGACGGTTTTGTTTGTGGGGAGTGGGCGGGCATTGTAAACTGTGACTATGACAATGACTCTATAAAAGTTATGGACAAATAATTGATCCAAAGCTATGTAATTTCATATGGTAAAAAGGATTATATCTACTTTTTTTTGTTAAAATAAATCATAACCTTGTGCCGTTGCAAACTCTTATACAGTAGTTATTGGTTTAAGAGCCCCTCTTACACTGTTATGAACTTATGATCTGTTTTATTGCATGGCTTGAGTTTTTTAATTACAATCCTGTTGTGAACTTGTTTTTGGTCATCATCCGTTATGTTTTTGGTTAATATTTTAGTACACTTATACAAACCATGGTAGTTTTGAAATAGAATATAAAATAGTCATTTAAGAAAACCTTCTTAGTCATTAATGAGTTTAAAATTATTGTCCACTTTTTATTTTGATGAATGTGTTCCATTTATTTCACTAATATACTAAACCAGAACTTGTTTCCTTAGTTTCATTTATTTTTGCTGTTTACAGAACGTGGTTTACAAAAAGTTAAAACAAAACATTTTTTTATTTCTACCAAAAAATGTGAATGTGATGGATAGACTCCGCAATTATACAAGAGAGAAAATTATAAGATAAGGACAGAGGAAATCTAAATTTCAAACAATGGAAGAAAAAAAAAAAAGTGACGTGAAGAAGGGTGAAAGCGTCATTTACAGACAAAATGGGTCCCATTCATCCCTGTCTTTATTAAACACCAGTCAACCATTCAGGTCAATCGCGTGTCAAAAATTACGAAAAGTACCCTTCCGGTTAAATCCAAAAAACCGGTTCTGTTTCTGCATAACGCATATAGTTTCAGTACAAGGCTTACGTGGTGAGTTGTAATTGGCAAACGTGGTGGGAACAAGTCGCTATCATGACACTCTCTCTCTCCTCTTTCCCTCGCTGCCTCCCTCCTCCTCTTTACTACTACTACTCTGCTTCTCTCTCTTCTCTCAGCTGCTTCTCTCTCTCTGCTTTTTTCCTCATACTCTCTCTGCTTCTTCTTGTGGGACAAACCCTAATAATTTTACATCGATTACTCTCCACTTTCCCGCTCAATCATCATCTTCCCTCTCTCTCTCTCACAATGCATGATCTTGGATTTTGCACAAGTGCTGAGAGCTGAGATTCTACGGATTAGTTTCTTGTTTCCCCTCCTGAGTCCTAAATCGGATTAGAGAAGAAGAATGCTTGAAACTGTGGATAGCTCAGGAGTCGTCAATGGCGGATTCCCGCAGATTCAGAGCTTTTGCGGGGAGAGCAGTAGTGAAGAGGAGTTAACGGTTCTGCCACGTCATACGAAAGTGGTCGTCACCGGAAACAACCGTACGAAATCGGTGCTTGTTGGTCTTCAAGGTGTTGTCAAGAAAGCTGTCGGTCTCGGTGGTTGGCATTGGCTGGTTAGTCACCCAAATTTTGCTTTTTTCTTTTCCCTTTTTTGGTAAAAATGTCATCTTTGTGGTTTTTTCCTTTTTTGCCAACATGTCGATCTACTCTAGGGTTACTCTGCAACTTCTGGATTTGTCAAATTCGAATTCAATCTATTGACTCAATGAAGAGAATCTGAGGTTTTTCGAATTTTTGAATTTTCAAAATTGGGTTTTTTTTTTGTTTTTTTTTTTAACTTGAATGAATTTCTGAAAATGATTTAGTTCTTGGAAATGTATTACTTAAATGATAGATCATCAATGAGCTTCGATTTACTAGTTATAGATTCACTAAACAATTTTAATCTAATCATTAAACCAAGAGTTATGAGTGTGAGTTAGTATATACTAGTAAAAAAGTTAAAATCTTTCTTGTCTTTGCCAATGTTGTTAAATCTGAAATTCTCGAAATCTGGCGATTGAACTTCTTGCATGCATGTTAGCATTAAACTTTTACCATTATCGTTTGATTTCTTGTTGCTGGATTTTACACTGTTCAACCTTGCATTTGGTGTTCTTATTTAAGTAGTTAGGTTATTCATGTAGCCTTCACTGATTTTTATTTTCTTTATTTATATTTTTTATTTTCTGATTAAAGTTTGTTTGCATCTAATAATAATAATAGCTTCTGAAACATCTTTAGTATCTATTTGATGTTTCTTGCTGAGATTCAGGCTCAATTTCAGGAATCATCTATAGGGGATAAGATAATTTTTGAGTTTGATAGGTGAACTTTTTAAGTTTGTAACATTAAGTTAGGCAAAAATAAAAAAGCCAACTTTATTTTCGCGCCTGTTCGAAAAAACATCATATCAAATATGCACTTGTTATCTAATTCTCCATCATGTTCCTTGACAATTTTATCCTTTTTTCTCCACCGTTATGGATTCAAGCTGGCTTTTGAAATCTAAGTGTCTTTGATTAATGATAAACATTTGTTTTAGGCTATTTTTTTTTGCGTCTTTCTTTTTTAGTTGAGTCATTTTCGTCCACAAGCAGTGTCACTTCTGTCGACTCTTTTTATCAAAATCCTTTTCCTTTGGTTGGTTTAGTTTATATTATAAATTGTTCTGCAAGATCCTTTTTTATTGTGTCTCTGTGTATGTGGACCAAAAGGAGTAGCTTCACCATATTCTGGCTTTAAACTTTAAAGAATAATCCGAATAATATATACGATTTTCTCAGTACTAAGAATATATATATTTTCTTTATAATGATATCAAATTCCACCACTTCGTGTCTCCCAGAATTCCTATGGAAATAAGAAAAAGTTTAAATTATTTGGAAACATATCATGTCTACTCTTCCTCTGGAGCTTATTTAAATGAATTTGTCAGTACTTATTTTTATGGAGTAAAATATTTAATCCGAATCATTGTTGTCCTTTTGGTTTTTCTTTTAGGTATTGACAAACGGAATAGAAGTAAAGTTGCAGAGGAATGCACTTAGTGTCATTGAAGCTCCTACTGGAAACGAAGACGACGATGATCTTGATTTCGAAAATACACAGAGGAACTGTTCTGATATGAGTAAGTTTGATTCCTTGTTTTCTTCAAGATTCTGCTTTCTCATTTTCTAGCCAAAGAAAAGCACTGATTTTTAAAGGATTCTGTCAATTGTTAGAGAAACTTTGATAGAGATTTCTCAACTTTGTTTAGTCTCCAGTGAGTTACTAAGTGGCATATTGTTCTTTGGACTCAAAAGCTGTAACCTTTTTAACTGATTATCTCAGCCTTTTTTCTTTGACAAGTTGTTTCTTTTCCAGCATCTGAGGACACTCTGAAGCCTCATAAAGTGAAACAAAGAGGGCAGAGATCATCGCGGTCATCTCACAAGACCATGAGCAGGTCTCTATCATCTGACTCACAATCAAAAAGCTCCGGTTTTACTCCCCCTGAAAACATGGTATGCATTCGGAATTTTGGAGATTTATTCCATTTACCTTTGAACACAATGCGACTAATCTTAAGTTTACTGATGCGATATTATATGCTTTCACGCAGAAGGTTGATCTTAGCAAACTGGAAATGCCTGCTTTACTGAAATATTGGCAACATTTCAACCTCGTAAGTTCATTTCAAGAAGAAAAAAGAATAACCGTTGCTGTACTCTTAAATCTAGAACCTACTTTCTATGTGCTTGCTTCTGAATAAACTCCTTGTAGGTGGATGCCATTCCAAATCCATCAAAGGAGCAACTAATTGACATTGTTCAGAGACACTTTATGTCTCAGGTACATGGATTTCCTTCTGAGCCTTCACTTGATTCGTCTTTATGTTCTAACTTCGGTTCTGATGATACAATAAAATGTTGTATACTGTGATATGATTTTTCAGCAAATGGATGAGCTTCAAGTAATTGTGGGGTTTGTCCAAGCTGCAAAGAGAATGAAGAAAGCGTGCAAGTTGCAATCAAAAGAAGCCAGAAGCACTGATCTTAACTGCATCAGCTAAGAAGAAAAAGCCCTGACTTATAACAGATCCTGTAAGTACGGTAATGCCGACTTGTTTAACCATTTGTGGCTTGCTGCTAGTCTTAGTTCGTTCTGGAGATGTTTGGCTAAGGAGTAGAATGTTGTTTCTTCTTGCTTCTGTTGTTTAGCCATGTAATTATCCCATCAAAAACAAAAACAAAAAAAACAAATGACCCGGAAACCAAGAAACATGACTCTCTAAAGCTCCCAATTGAAACTATCTGTTCTGATATTGGTTTGTTAGAATGTAAATATGTTTTGATATGACTTCTCTCGCTCTTTTTTTTGTCTCGTTTTTCTTATCTCAAAAAGTTAAAATCGATTTAATTGCTACAAATTTGAAGACAATGAACATGAGAATAGACGAACGTGAATGTGATAACAGTACTTTTATATATCAATATGGATCTTTTCGATATAAAAAAGAAGCTGAACACACATTTCTAATTATTCAGAGAGTCAAGTACGTACAAGTGACTCATAATTTATCAGAGCTCAATTTCCTTCTTAGAGAACTAAAATTAGATTTGTGGTTTTCAAAACCTTTGAGTTGCATCTTTACGGGATCATCAGTACTTTATCAGATCACAGCACTATTCAGCTTCCTATAAACCCGGATCGAATGGAACTTTTTGTTTTAAAACGACTGGTACCATTATTTTATATACCAGATGGAAAAGTGAACTTATTGATATGGCAATTGCGAGTAGACGTCATACAACCAGACTCTTCATTTCTCTCCATGCACTTTATCTTCTTCTTTTTCTTTGCGCAATAAATCTACTTTTCTTGCGATTCAAGATATTAAATCTCTCTTTTCTTGCTGCGATCAGATTCGATCTCGAGCCTTAAGCACATACGATCTTACTCTCGCCTTCTTATATAAACGCTCAAACTCTCACAGCCGTCTCTATTTCTGCCTTTGCTTTCTTCTTCGCTTGAGTAGTGCTTTGCTTAGTGGAAGATAACGTGTAAGAACAGGAATCGCCGTTTATAGACGTCGTCACGTCGATGCAACGATAACGATGACGACCAAAGTTAAACAAATACTTTTAAGTGTGAATGGCAACCAAAGTAATTAAAATGAACAGCCTGTTTATTCTATATAGAGATAGTTGACAAAAACAAATTCATGTTTATTCCTACCATCACTTACGAGTAATTTTTGTTACATATCATTTCTCTTCATTTCTTTTTTTATAGAGAATTATAGAATAGAATTATTATTCATCAAATTTAAAATAAATAATAAATAATAAATATTTCAATTCATTCCTTTTACCATTTTGTTCCTCTCCATTTATCAAACGTAAATCTACTGCCATTCCACACAAAACATAACTAACTAATTAATCACACGATTTTTCTATAAATTTTATTCTGTAATTTATTCGTTAATAATTTCAGTATGCGGAATTATACTTATCCCGCAAAACTTTTTATTACATTCAGAGATTCCGCAGTATTATTACCAATCGTCGTTGATAAATAATAAGGGAACTACATGATCACAGTACATATCTATGCATTGGGACAGAAAACGATGGAGTAATTAGCATTGGCACAAGTAAAAGTACTTGAAGCGTCATCGTATGCGTAGCTATAGGCTTTAGGGCAAGCTGCTTTGAATATCCTTGAGTAATCCGTCGGCGGACAAGTCTGCGGTGTACTGAACGCACCGGTGCAACAATACTCCGGGTTGCCAAAAGCCTCGCAAGCGCTCTTACACGCCACAACATTTGCCCCGTCCATAACGCGTAGCTCGTTCGGACATCTCCCGTTCAGGTCCGCAACGCATCCAACGTTTTGGCAATCGCCTGAGCCGTCTCGCGTCGTGATTCCCATCTGGACGTTGTAACCGTCCACGAGGCTTACGTCGTAGAAGTCTTGCGTGCCGCCATTGCCGATTGTGAATTCGGCGAGTGTGGCCGGTGGAACTCCTCCTGCGCCGGCGCATTTTAGTTTGTTGCCGCAGTCTCCGGTGAGGCATCTTCCGGCGCCGGAGGCATCGAAGTTGCAGCCCGTTCTTCCCCAGATTCTCCCCGACCATCCCGCAGGCGCGGTTACGTCGACGGAAGCTCCTGAGTTTAAGGCAAACCCACCGTCGTTGAGCTGGGCGCCGTTTCCGGTGAGGATACCCGGCCAGACGGTGAAACTGCAGCTGTTCACGATGGTGAAGACGGTACCGGAGACGTTAGAGATTGCACCTTGCAAAACAAACAATCAAATTAATTAATTAGACTATTTATATCCTTTTCTTTGCATGGAACAAAAAACATGCATGTTTATGAAAACTTTTGTGCAATTTTAATCATAAGAAAATATGATTTATTGGAAATGTTAGCAGAGAAGAGCAATACATATGTATGCATACCTGTAGCTATGACGAAGGAGAAGAAGAGAAGGTGTAAACTGGAGACATTCGCCATTTTTAATCTCAAGTATTGTTCGAATGTTTAATGATGAAAATGCTTATGGCACGGATGCCTCTATTTATAGTGTTTTTTTTCTCAATTGTTGGTTGTGGTGGTACCCATTGAATATTCATTTTAACAACATAACATTTTTATAATATTTATCATAGATTGACACATGAATATATCCAGGGGCGGCTCAAAAATAGAATGAACCATGTGCCAAATAGAAAAATTGGGCCCTTAATATTTTGTTTTTCTAAAAAAATTCATGAGTCATGAATTATATAAACATCTATTAAGATTAGTAAAAATAAATTATGAAATCACGTGATTTATCATGTGTTCACCTCTTCTATAATATAATCTTATATTGTTTTCCTTCTTATTTTTCTGAATTTTATACTAATTTAACAATAATAACAAACAAAATTTGATTTTCAATTTAAACCTAAATTTTGGTAAATTTTTATATGTCTTTTATAAAATAAAAAAATCTTGCTTGAATTGTTTTTATCGCTTGCCATACTACGAATATATTACAGATTTTTTAAGCAATTATAAAATAAATTATTCAACAAATAATTATGAATAATTCTTCTTACTCCACTAAAATTCATTACCTAAATTTACCTCCATCACAGTATGACAGACTTTCTATTTACATCATGCTAAAAAATTTTTTGTAAATTTTGTTTCATTAATTTGCAGTAATTGCATCTTCTAGGAAGCAAACACTAAATTTTTAATGTAAAATCATTAACTAACCATTTGGTGAGCCACTAAACAAAAAAAAATTCCACAAAATCCTGATTAAACGATAAAATAAAGGATAAATAATATTATATCAAATCGACACATTTTTATTTTTTAATCTTGGTTGCTATTTTTAAAACACTAAAATACACCAAAATTGAATGAATCCAAACCGGAATGAACATATACATAATTAATTAACCTAGTGAAAAAATTATTTCTGTCAATAAAGTAGTGATTATTTTTTTTAAATTGTAATAAAAAAAATAAAAAAAATCTAAATCTCTAGTTAACATAAACGGTTAGATGTTTTAAAAAGATAATAGTCTTAACCATCCAAATTTTTACTATGTTTGAAAACGGATTGTACCAAACTGTTTGTATAAAGAAAAATGTTGAAATAAATATCTCAGAATTAAATTGTCCGGCCAACGTATACAGACAAAATAAATTATACTAGTAGGGCATAAACACAATAAATTAAGAAGAGGACAGATGACATTTTATAAGTCAAGTAGGTTACGGACGTTGACAATGTCTTTGAATACAATGTATTCGATAACAATATAATGTATCCTAGTCCGCAACACAGTTTAGGGCTGCACAAGTTATCTATTAGATGGCTTCGATATTTTATTTGGATTGATTCAGAAAATTCAAATATTCATCATAAATCGAATCAAAACAAATATTAAAATAGTAAAATATGATACCTATTTAAAATAAAGTAAAGCACAAATATTTTAGAAAGGCGGGATATCTATCCCGATCAATTAATAAATTATATATATATATATCATCATAAATTATTCCTCTTTTTTATAAATATAAAAATAAAAATATGAATGATTAAAATAAATATAAACTCTAAGAAAAATAAAAGGTGTAGTCTATAATTTTAAGTAAAAATTTATAGTTATTACTTATTTCAAATACAAAACATGATTTTAAAGGGTATATAGATTAATTAAATCCCTGTTTTATATATATATATATATATATATATATATATATATATATATATATATATATATATATATATATATATCCATATTCTAGCTATTATTTCTGTATATATTAAAATATTTTTATTTGAGCGATAAATCATTAATGTGAAACATGTTTATGTTGGCAATTTTGTAGTTAGTTAATATACTCTGCCATTCCACAAAAATTAACCAATTACACGATTTTTTGTTCATAAATTTCATTCTGCAATTTTATTTATTATAGTTTCGGCCTGCGGAATTTATCTCATTCCGCAAAACCTCTTATTACTTTCAGCAATCGATTCCGCGGTTATACTCGTTGATGATGATAATGATAATGATAATGAGAAATGGTTCTATCTATTTGGGACAGAAAACGATGGAGTAATTAGCATTGGTACAAGTAAAAGTGCTCGAAGCGTCGTCGTATGCGTAGCTATAGGCTTTAGGGCAAGCTGCTTTGAATATCCTTGAGTAATTTGTTGGCGGACAAGTCTGCGGTGTACTGAACGCACCGGTGCAACAATACTCCGGTTTGCCAAAAGCCTCGCAAGCGCTCTTACACGCCACAACATTCGCCCCGTTCATAACGCGTAGCTCATTCGGACATCTCCCGTTCAGGTCCGCAACGCATCCAACGTTTTGGCAATCGCCTGAGCCGTCTCGCGTCCTGATTCCCATCTGGATGTTGTAACCGTCCACGAGGCTTACGTCGTAGAAGTCCTGACCACCGCCTTTGCCGATTGTGAATTCAGCAAGTGTGACCGGTGGAACTCCACCTGCACCGGCGCATTTTAATTTGTTGCCGCAGTCTCCGGTGAGGCATCTTCCGGCGCCTGAGCCATCGAAGTTGCAGCCCGTTCGGCCCCAGATTCTGCCGGACCATCCTGCAGGCGCGTTTACGTTGACGGAAGCTCCTGGGCCTAAGGCAAACCCACCGTCGTTGAGTTGTGCGCCGTTCCCGGTGAGGATTCCCGGCCAGACGGTGAAACCGCAACTGTTCACGATGGTGAAGACTGTACCGGAGACAGCGGAAAATGCACCTAGAAAAACATCGATTGAAATTAGTTAATTAGATTATACCCTTTTTCTCTGCATGGAACAAAGAAAGGTTTCCAACAACTTTTTGTGCAATTTTAGTCATAAGGAAACTGATTTATTGGAAATGTTAGCAGAGAAGAGCAAAATGTATGTATGTATGTATACCTGTAGCTATGATGAAGGAGAGGAAGAGAAGGTGTGAACCGGAGAAATTCGCCATTTTTAATCTCAAGTATTGATTGAATGTTTAAGGGATGGCACGGGAGCCTCTATTTATAGTTTTTTTTTCAATTGCTAGTACCGACTGACTTTTATCATTTTTTAAAACAATATATTTTTCATTATATTTATTAAGAATGACATGTGAATATGTTTTTTTATAAAATTAAAAGATCTGGCTTGATTTAAATTAAGAGCTAAGACTGAAATAAATTACCTTTAGTATATATAGGCCCTGTTCGTTTGCTGGTCGCTAGCGTCAGCGACCAGCGTCAGCGACTAAGTGTTGTTCGTTTGGTAGTCACAAACCCTGCGACTAGTCGCGGCGACCAAACGCTACCGACCAACGATTAAAAATTTCGATCGCTAAATTTTTTAGCGTCTACGATCAAAAACTTAACGATCAAAATTTTTTAAAATTAAAAATTACGAAAATGCCACTGATTTTAGTCGCCGCGACTAGTCGCGCGACTGCGAAACGAACAACCTTAGCGACATGTAATCGCGATCGCTAATCGCTGACGCTGGTCGCTGACGCTAGCGACCAGCAAACGAACAGGGAAATAAAGTCTGGGTCAAACTGAAAAAATGAGTATATAAGATAAAAATGGTATAAGGTAATAATATTACCGTAATACTAGTCAATACGGCTACAATTAGTTACTTTTGATATATACGAAAGATAAAAATAGACTTATATATCGATCAATGTTTATAGTGGTCAATTTGTGTATTTATTAAACTGATGGTAAACTTGTATAGTTACATCTAAAACCTTATATTCTAAAACACCATTCTAGTAATATACAAACTTTCTAAAACCATTTCTAGTCACTATTTTTACATTTTATTTTATTTTGTTACTGTTTTTCTCGAAACACACTAGAAAAACTGAATAAAGCAAACTGAAATAGGTTGATGGAAAAGGAATCGAAACCAAACCAAAGTCATTTTTTTTTTTTCTGAATTACCAAACCAAAATTTTATATATAGTGTGGGGCATTCCCGTTCCGAATGACTCAATGACTTCGTGAGGGACACCTCTCATATAAACTCTTTGAAATTCTATCAATGTTATTAGATAGCGATTACTCTTGTTGTATGAGAATATAGCTGTAATCAACATAGAGATTTAGATTTCTAAAACATAATAGTCTAGCAATCCAAATTGTATTTTGTACGAAATGAATTGTATCATAATGTAGTAAAAAAGAGAGGTTGAAGTAGATCAGAATTAAATTGTTGGGCCAAGGTAGAGACATAATTAAATTCCATAAAGAGTACTTTTACGCGGATAATCAAAATAAATTGAGAAGACGATAGACGACTTTTATAAATTATAAGTGAAGTAGGGGTTAGGAAGATTTGACAAAGACATACAATGTAATTTAGTTCGTAACATATGGTTGAATGGTCCCTTCTTTTTTGGCAATGGTTTACTTATTTGGTAGACCCAATTTTATTGGTATCTAAGAGCATTTTCAGAGGAGAAAAATCATAGGAGATTTCAATAATAAAAAATATAAAATATAAAAGAAAGAAAAATAATAGTTTCTCAAACAAAACACCTCCAGACCTATTAAATTTTTGTCTTCCCACATATTTATTTTAGGTGGGTTATCTGTTTAAAAATATTAAAATACAATTAAATAATTCAATTATCCTAAAATATAAATATTATTAAAATAAAAACTCTGTTTTAAGAATTACACCGATATGAATGCTCTAAAATAACCAATTTTCATATCATTTTTGGAAAGATTTAAGTGAACATAGTTTCTGTTCCATTGTATTTTGAATGTGTAAACTACGTAATTATGTCAATCATCTGTCATTTGATTTTAATATGCCAATTAAAAATTTGAACTATAATTCTTTTGGTGCCCTTCCAATTTTGTGTCTTTTAGCTAACTGATGTTGAAAAAATGCCAATAGCCAATTGGTGATTAATTACTTTTCTACTACATTATTTATTCAAAGATCCAAAACTTCACGGCACGAGTTAAATTTTCTTATACAAATTGATTTCGCTTGTTTGATTTTTTTTTGGTCATTTTACGTTTTCTTATTTTTTTCCTCGCACGTTAAATTAAATATTAGGACGACTGAATACTTGACTCGGTCAGTCAAAGTTAGATTTGCAGATGTTGTTTTTGTAAAGTCTATTTTCTGTATTCAAGTATCAATCAGAAAATCTTTAATTCTATATAAATGTCTGATCAATAATATTTACAAAATTATCTGGTACAAGAAGGCCCTCCTTTCATTAAATGAATTGACTTTTACGAAAAAAATTGTTTAATTTGCATTATTTTTCTCTTATGGCAACTGGCCTACTAAATTATTTATGATTCTTATAAAAAAAAATTATAATAAATATTTTTTTTGGGAACCTTACATGTTATATACAAATCTTTCAAACTAGAAAAAAACAAAATACTTGTCCAACACGAGTTAAAAGAATTTTAGTATGCCACCATATAATCCGCGGATACACATATGAATGCCCAGACCATCATTAATTTTCAAAATTATTTTATACTACTTTATAGGGAAGTTGCAAAAATTGTAAGCAAAAAAGTTTATGATCAATTGTAAGCTCCCCGTTGCAATGAGGGGGGTGGGAATTACTTTAAAAAAAAAAAAAAAATGGGGGGGGGGAAAACTCAAGCGTTAAAATCCATTTTGATAGCTTTTTTTTTTTGCTACAACTGTAAATATCATTAATCAATGAATTGTAAAAAAGGGAGACCCATACATATGTTACCTTGGCAAAAAAAGAATACTACGTAAGACTGACAGCTACAAGTGTCGTCTTTATTACGTAACCCTTCAATAAACTTTCCAAAATACTCGGAGACCTCTCATTGCTGAGTGTCGGTATTAAATTAGTACCACTAGTTTTTTTTTTTTTTTTTTTGNTGGTAAAATGTTAAAATTTATACCATTTTCTGAGAAGAACAATGTCACAAGTAAATTATTACAAGCAACTTATTTAGCAAAAGGAATAAAACAACAACACAACAGAACACGGCCATCAAGGAGGCCTAAAACAGGAGAAATAAAATTAGTACCACTAATTGCTTCCTATCTCATGAAATTTTCGTCATACATCCGATCATTTGCAGCTTTTTTAGGATAATTCTCAAAAGCTTGGCTCAAAGCAGATGAATGGATAAAGGGATAAAAAACAACTATTAAGGATTGTTTGGTTTTAGGTCTTCGGTTCTTTTCTAACTAAAGATGGCTAAAAGAAAGGCTCAAAACCTCGTTCTATCCTTACCCGATGTCATCACCTCCACCTACTCAGATAGCTCTCTTTGGAGCAGCCAAAAGAGCGCTGTGACATGTGTTTTGTATCTCACATGTTGTCATCCGCAAAATTAAGGTTATCATTTGTGGGACAGCAATTTTATTTACCTCTTCCATTACTGATAAAGGTGTGTCATGTGACACTTCCTTCACGGACCAAATCCGAAAATGTCTATCACCTCTTGTTTCTAAATAAAGCAACACACTTTCGTCACAATTCAAATGAACCCGCGATTTTTTTTTAAAAAAAATATGGTTGTCCAGCCGCAATTTTACCAATGGAACTTGTCCAACATAGAGATGAAACTTTTTAAGGATCAGTTCAGAATACATTGAAAGAAGGGCAGCGTGGTTTAGCTTAAATCATTGACTGCATTTCCACACACAAAAACGTCATAAATAAAGAGAGAGTTTTGTCTAAGCAAAACGAAAAAAAAGTTTTGTGTTACTTCTACGGATTTGACGTAGCCAGTAAACTCTCTACCTATAATTATGACCATCCGAGATGATCAGTTGTAGGATGCCTTTGGTAGAAGTAATTTAACGTTAGAAAGTTAATGAGGCCGATCATCATATATGATGCATCTCATCTATCCAAGAGATAATTAACAACTAAGACCAAAACTAGATGTGTGATTATCTAAGATTTTTTTTCTAAATTATTCATATATAACTCTATCTATTAAGGTTTATAAAACAAAATATATATTAAGATTTTGAGGTTTGATAGATATATATATATATACTTTTCTAAATATTAAAAGAAATTATTTGTTTTATAGTTTTTCAAACTATATCATTCTATGTAAATAAAAAAATTGCTTTGACAAAAAATTCTGCGCGAATCACCACTAATATATACTTTGGAGGAGACCTCTCATTGCCGTATCTTTTTATTAAATTGTTCTCTTTTTTACCGTCCAGAAAAGGGGAAAAAAGGAGGCATGGGTTAGCTATTAGGTATTGTATTGGCTTCATGCTGGTGATAACTTTCATTGTGTTGCTGCTCGGAGACGATCTACAAAGTCGGAGACTCCCGATGGATGGACTGCGAAGGACGACAACACCTATTTCCAATGGGCTGAGAATAAAGAGTTTCATGTGGGAGTTTCTCTGGTCTTCGAATAGGATCACAACCTCACCGACGTCACTCAAGCCTCGGGCGCTTTGAAGTATGAAATCTGCGACTCTTCTTTCTAAATGCCGTCTACAAAACAGGATACGATGTCTCAACCCTCACGGAACCAGGTTATCACTACCTCATCAGCTCTAAACACATGTTCAATGCAAAGCGGGACAGAAACTGGACGTTCTCTTTTCCTCCATGACCCACCACCACCAAGAGGAAGGATTTCCAAATGTCGGTCATGACTCAAAAGGATGTACGGTTGACGGCAGTGATTCCTATTACGAGTGGAGTGAGGAGAAACACTTTTATGTGGGAGACAATGTCCTTCTCGCTTACGGAAAAGAAGTCAAGGACGACTTCTGAGAAATCGCAGTGATATTGTATTCATATCATGCGACCCCGTCTTCTCCTATACGATCTCGTCAGCCTTATCAAACCAGGAGTTCACTATTTCATAAGCTCAAAGACTAGTCATTGTGAATCTGACTTAAGCTTCGAGTTCTGATCGCACCAATGCCATTCAGTGTTCCGAAGTTGTGGTTACGTACGCACTATCAAACCCCATCACGAAGCATTCAGATCAACCTACTCAAGCGCATGCTACCTTCTTTTCCCACTTGGCTTGAGATGAGCTTAATTAAGAGTTTCTTAATTACGTTATATTGTTTTTCCTTTAGAACTTGTCCTTCTAGTTCTAGTTCTTTGTTTTTTTTTTTTTTTTTTTTTTTTTTTTTCTGCTGCTCAGTTTTAGAATGAATTTTAATAAACAAGGAAATTCTACTTCAACGTTTTCTACTTAGTTTTGATCATCATGAGAAGAAGGCTTGGAAACAAAAAAAAAAAACTACACTGAATGGATTGGTTAATAAACAGGTTAAACAAGAAGATATGATTTTAATATTCTTAAATATAAGCAGAGGAAATGGAGTCAGGCATTAAAACCAACCCTAAGGCTCGTTAGCTTTACTATGTTTTAGGTTTTACGTCAAAATAGAGGAAATAAATCAACCATCTCTCAAAGGCAACACACTCCGCTACAAATTGATATTCATCCAAATCCGCATATGTTTATGTAGTTTTGCTATTCACAAAGTACGTTAATCGACTGGAATGCTGTTCCACAGACAAAACCACCTTAGTCTCGATATTGGTTTCAAACAGATAAGGCCAAAGATGAATTAATGAGGTAACTTTACTAGTTTAGTAACAAATTATTCATAAACTACACACCAACAAACAACAACAGCAGGATCATAAAAGCGTTAGAGAGAGGAATCATATCACTCAGCCAATGCAAGAGAGAGTCTACGAAAATTACGATAGGAAACATACAATTATCGAGCCAATTAATCCAAACAAAAAATATCAGAAACGAAGCAGAAAAAAATGCTTCTCATAAGGATCTAAAAAACGATGAATAATCAGAATCTGAAGGATCCGTACCCGGTCGAACCAGAGTAATGATCAGATACGATGGAGTGCAGGGAACTCAAGGATGTGATTTTGCACTTGAAAGTTCAGAAGAGTAAAAAGTCAAACAACACTGTGAAAAATTGACTATTAAAAAGCCTTGAAGCCGCCTCGAGTCGACGGTAATCATATCCTAGATGGCACACGTACATGACCGCAGCAATAAAACCTTTAACTAGATTAGATCGTTATCTACCTACCCATCCAACGATCAACAAGAACTAGTTGACTTCAATAACCACTAGTTCAAGGTCACGTGTACACATGTGCTCACGTGTATCTGGGGACCACTCGACGACACGTCAATTAAGTTGAAAAAAAAAATAAGACAACAAAATAAAAATAAAAATAAAATAAAAACGTCAGTGAAATAATAATAATTCTCAAAAAGATTTTTCAATGGATGATCGATCATCATCATCCCTCCTTGTCTCCGGCCAATCTTAGCCCTTAAGCGAACTTTGCACACCTCGCGCGGATTGCGCTCGATCGTCGATTCCTTTCATCGCCGCGATCGAAACTCCTTTTAATCAATCGGTATTTATATATATATTCCGATCATTACTTTCGTTTCAGATTGTTCCTTTTGCTTCTTCTTCTTCTTTCCTGTTTACTTCTTGGATTTCGTGTTTGTTATGTTTAGTGATTTACTTAGTTTGGTTTGATTCCGGTTTAGTTTGGTTAATGACCGGAGAGTTTAAGTGGTTTAACAGAGAGATCTGGCCGTTCTGCGTTTTTGGAGCCACTTTAATTAATTGTTTACTTAATAAACTTCAAGTAAATTTGAGGATCTGGAGTTACTTTTGGTTGTATCTCATAGTTCTGTGTGAATTGGAATTTTGAAGCGAGCTAATTACGATTTTGTCCATGAGAATTGTTGCTGATTTAGTTAAAATAAAATAGTTTATTTTTACTTAAATTAAAATCCTGCTGTGATTAATGCTATTTGTAGGGGTTTTAAAACTGAGTGAGAGGTTTGATTTGGTGAATCATGTCTGATATCCCTTCTTGTTCTAGCGGCAACAACACTAACAGTGATGATTCTGGCAACTTTGAATGTAACATCTGCTTTGACTTGGCTCAAGACCCCATTGTAACTCTCTGTGGTCACTTGTTCTGTTGGCCTTGCTTATACAAATGGCTCCATCACCATTCTAACTCCAAGGAATGTCCGGTTTGCAAAGCCGTTATCGAAGAAGACAGATTGGTTCCTTTGTACGGTCGAGGCAAATCAGCTACCGACCCTCGGTCCAAGTCCATTCCGGGGATCCAAGTGCCCAACCGTCCATCGGGACAGAGACCAGAAACAGCGCAACCTCCTGAGCCAAACCATGGTTTTGCTCATCACGGTTTTGGAGGGTTTATGGGAGGCTTTGCAGCTCCCGTGGCGAGTGCGCGTTTCGGTAACGTTACGTTGTCTGCAGCGTTTGGAGGTTTGATTCCTTCGTTGTTCAACCTCCATTTCCATGGATTCCCTGATGCAGCCATGTATGGAGCTGCTGCTGCTTCTGGTAGCTTCCCTCACGGGTTCTCAAACCCTTTCCATGGGGGACACTCGCAGATGCATAGTTATCACCGGCACACGGGGCGGCAAGGACAACAAGACTATCACTTGAAGGCATTGCTTCTCTTTGTTTTCATCGTCGTTGTGCTTTCCCTCATTTTAAGCTAATGAGGAAATCGCTTAGATAGCTTTGCTTCTACTTATTATTTGAGATATGATTTTCATAAAAAAAAACCCGGGAAAATATGCTGTGATTTGGATTGTAATCTTCCGCTTAGCAAAATTGTTCATATGTTAATAATTACCCTGTCGGATTCTCTTCCTGATGTTCCTTCAAGGATTTGTTTTGCGAGTCTTAAAGATTTGTGTTGTTTAGTTTATTCCTATGATGTTAAAATCTATCATTATCCACCATTATGTCCTGGGGTAGCCTTCTTTGGAATTATATGTTGGGCTTTTCCAGCGAACACGTTCTTTTAGCCTCTTATTGTATTGAAATGTCTTGAATTAGAGTCTACGATGAATCTAGTGATCATTTTCCCAATGTCTTTCTGTTCGTTGAGAGAAATATTGTTTCTCAGTTTACTTTTGTCTTCTTCCCATTTTGGCTAAGTTTTACAGCAAGAAGATTATTCTCTAGTGTTACGTTAGCTTTGGAAGACAAGACACAAGATGCTCCCTATTAGTAGCTAGCTACCGGAAGATATGTCTGCCTTGAGGGATAGAATAATACTCGTTCTATTAAGCTTTTTTTCTCATAATTATACTTGTTTACTTCGTTCACATTATTTATTAATATGTTAGCAGATACAAATATATGATTTTTTATAAATCTTTCAGGAAATATACCCATTTCTATTAAGACTTTAGTGTAGTCTACTAAAAGAAATAGACACGAATGTGTATATATATGTGTGTGTGTGTGTGTGGTAATTTAATTTTTGCAGTATTAGATGTGCATGCAAGCACACATATATATAATCTTTTAAACTATTGAGTCCTATCAAAAACTGCATGTAGCATCATAAATTTTACATATGTCTAACGAATGGTTATACATACAGATATTTAAGTCACATGAAGTCAATGCATCCAAATGTTTTTTAAAAAAATTATTAGGAAATGTATGTACCGATCCATTCAGAAGAAGACTGAAGTTATGGCTTATATATGGACTTATGGAAGCGAATGTATGTATATTCATATACTATAAATGTTTATTCGAAATTTACCTTTGAGACCCATGGTATGTTATTAAAAAAAAATTGTCAGAGAGTTCACACACACATGCACAATCTAACACTATATCTCCAGTCAGATACTAGTATTTTATTTTATCTTCAAATTTCAGATACATGTATATTGCATACATACATGAACATGTATTAACTAAAAGCCTTCCCTTCATGCACTCATGAGTCCATGACACATGCCTATTTATTTTTACGATCGTCTCTATGTGTAATGTGCGATATGAAGCCATATGCATTCATTGATGACATAACCTGAAGGTTTAATAGGTTTAATTTACGCAACTCTTCTATGCGGGATTGAACCATCCTGAATCCACTGCCATTGCTGGCTACGGATTCCCCATTGGTTCGTTTCCGATCAGATATCTTGGCTTACCTCTCATGTATCGCAAGCTTAAGGTCTCCGAATATGCTCCGCTCATTGATAAGGTGGCTGCAACTTTCCAATCTTGGTCTGTGAAGTTTCTCTCTTTTGCTGGGAGACTGCAGCTTATTAGCTCTGTCATCACTGGAACGGTAAATTTTTGGTTCTCCACTTTCGTCTTACCTAAAGCTTGTATTAAAAAGATTGATTCTATGTGCTCGCGGTTCCTTTGGAATGGGAAAATTGAAGGCCCTTCTCTTGCAAAAGTAGCTTGGACCAAAATTTGCTTGCCCAAGATCGAAGGCGGATTGGGGTTAAGAAATTTCTCGCTGTGGAACAAAACTTTGTGTTTGCGATTGATTTGGCTCCTATTCTCTAGGAGTGGATCATTGTGGGTAGCTTGGCATAGAGATCACCACCTTCGAAGCACTAGCTTCTGGGCTATGAAGAGCCGCTTGGGTGACTCGTGGAGCTGGAAATCCCTTCTTCAGCTTCGGAGCCTTGCGGAAAGGTTTATAAAATGCTCAGTAGGGGATGGGAGGACAGCTTACTTTTGGTTCGACAGCTGGACCCCGTATGGTCCTCTCATCAACTTATTTGGAAACAATGGCCCTCGTAATATGAGAATTCATCTTAACGCCAAGATCGCTGATGCTTGTGGTGTTGCTGGTTGGAACATTGTGCCAGCAAGATCAGATGAGGCTCTGACTCTGCAAACCTATTTGACTACGATTGACTTGCCCACAAACTCACCAAATGAGGACACTTTCGCTTGGTTTGTAAACGGTGTGGACTGTGATGGCTTTTGTTCGAAGAAAACGTGGGATCAACTCAGACCAAGAGAGGATCCCAAGGACTGGTATGACTCGGTTTGGTATAAGGGTGCTACTCCAAAGCTTGCTTTCACGATGTGGACTGCAAATCTTGATCGGCTACCAACTAAGGAACGTCTGGAATTTTGGGGTATGCTCATTCCTACCACTTGCTGCTTCTGCTCTAATCATGGAGAAAATAGGGACCATCTCTTTCTAAAATGTGAGTACACCAAATGGCTCTGGTCTCAAACCCAGTATCGCTTGGGCCTGTTTCCTCATCATTTCCCGTCTTGGAATCATCTCATGTCATGGGTCAAGCGACGATCGACGTCTTCCCCCTCTACTTTGCGAAAGCTGGTCACTCAGAATTTGATTTATGCAATTTGGAGAGAACGTAACAATAGGTTTTTTAACCTCATATCTACCAGTCCAAACGATCTTTTCAAGCAAATCGATCGACAGGTGCGTATCACCATCATCGCTAGGAGAGAGCGTAGGAACTTCAAGAACCTCTTGCCACTATGGTTTTGCTAAGGCGACAATCCTTTTGTATTGTGTATTTGTTGTCATGTTTTTTTCTCTTTTTGCCATGACCTCAAAGCTGGAGTTTCTACTTTTGTAAAATTCCAACATCTTCATTATATGATATTTACAGTTTGGCAAAATAAAAAAAAAACCTGAAGGTTTAATAGAGAAAACTCGTATGTAGTTTGAATTAAGACGAGAAAAATTAAAAATTTGATATAATATTTATAGATACTTTACGTTTGTTATTATTTTCATTATATTTTTTTGTCAAAACTTTACGTTTGTTATACATGTTTTTTAGTATCATACGGTGGTGTTTAATTATTATCCGTAAAACCATAGTTTGGAGCAGAATTCGAATTTAATGTTTAAACATTGAGTAAGAATATTGTATGTGCACCACACAAAAAAAAAGAATATTGAATAAGAGTAATCATAGTTTTTGACCCTCATGATTTGGATCTGCGAAATAAAATTAGCTAAGTTTGTCGCTAACTATATTAATCATGAGAATCATAATGATGAAATGGAATTAGTTTTGTTTAGTATTATATGAAAGTAGATAGAAGAAGGGAACCTCCCATTCCTCGCAATGCTTTGAGTTTTACCACCCAAATCCCTTAGGAAATAAGTGAAGCAATTTTCAAGAAAAAACGATGGCCTAACAGATCAATTTTGGCATCTTTTTTATTTTTCTTTCTCGTATCTAAATTTTACACTAGTTTCTAATTTTAACTCGATGAAACTATATTTGAAAACCATTATGCAATACATTGATTGGCAATTATATAAATAAATATCCGAATGTCGAAACGTTCATTTACTTACCAAGTAACTTAGACGTTATAACAGGTGGACTAAATAGTGGTTGTAGCCTTGTAGGGCTGAAATTCAAGATCGATTCTTAAACAATGCATTTTATCGTTCATGGTGTATTGCAGTGAGGTGTCTTAATCGCGAATGTTTACACTTTTTTGGTTGACAGCGCGTGTTTACAATATGAATGGAATTCATTTGAAATAAAATGATCTCTCTTAAAAAAGTGCAAAAAGGGATACAGAAAAAAGAAGGAAAAAAAGAAGAAGACATGTCTAAACTCTAAGTCTAAAGACTAGAACCCAAAAAAAAAGTACTCACGATTTCACATTTGGTGATGAAAGAAAAGTCGTGCCATTAGGATTTGAGATATTATTCCATTTCACGTTTGGCCCACGCGTCTTGCTTTTTCTACATTTAATTTTATGATCATGGTTATAAGTTGTCTATTATAATAAAATACTTTATCATATGATATTCTATTTATTTGAAGAAACTTTTTATTATGTGATGAAAATAATGGACTCAAATTCTGTTCAACATAGCTACTATCAATACTAAATAAAACGTACTTATACATGTGCTTAAAAGTAAGGACTCAAAATTCCTTCTTGATATTGGTTTTTTCTGTAATGATGAGTATCAACTAGTTAAAAAGATGATATTAATTCTTACAATTGACTTTTATAACAAAACTTTCCCCAAACGATGGTATTCTGTAGCAAAACCTTTGTCGGTTAAAACTTGAGTTTAAGTCTTAGTAAGATTGAATTCTTAATAAGATTTATCGATTATTGTTTTTTTTTTGTCAAGATAATTTGAAATTTTGGAAGAAAAAAGTGAAGAGAAACCCACTCCCTGACCATGTGCCCATCCTCATGAGCCAAAAATAAAAATAAAAGGTTAGTATATTAAAATAAATAAATATAAAGTAAAATTTCAATCATTGAAAAATAAAGAAATAAAAGACTAACTACAACCAATAAGCAAAAAAAAAAAGAAGCCTGGAAGCAATATCGTAAAATGCATACCAGCGTTATAATAGAAATTTTAAAATGGATCCAATTTTCTTTTATTTATTTACAGATATACACACACATATATATATATATCATTTCACCTACGAATTTCGTAGTCATGGAAAGTGACAAAGGACCATAATAGAAACTTCAAAGAAAAACTAACAAAACCTAATAACAAAAACGAATAGATTGACTATTAAGTTTTAAGCTAAACATAACATCTCAACCATAAGAATTATTGACCAAGTCATGTATATATCATTTTTAAAAAAAAAGTTTGAACACATTGTTATATTATTATCAAAACATCATTTCATCACGTTTTTTATCTTCCCCCTATTCTTGTGCACTTTGAATCGTATAGTAAGTACTACGTACTAGCCACACAGTATTATGTAAATCATCGAGACATATTTATCCGGAAATTCGAATTCCAAAAGACTATTTGTTTGTATTGCATGCAGACAAATATATATATATTACGTGTGCGAATTTGATTTTGATAAGTACTTATCAGTGTCATGTATCAACTTCCATGTCTTTTTTTTTTTGTTGCATTTTGTAGGAACAACATAAAAGAAAATTACAAAGACTAATAGAACCTTAATACTAAATAACTTAGTCACCAATTGATATATTACATTATATATAGCCTATAATGTGGATCTACAATGATTTTCGGTTAACATGTGGAAGTAATAAATTCCCACACTTCTTTAATCAAATACTATTAACAAAACATTTTAAAAGTCTCAAATTCTAAAGCTCAGTAAATGGTATTTGACCAATTTTTTTTTATTTTGTTTTGTTTAACTGACACAATATGGGATTCAGGAGCTATCATCGTTTTAAATATATTAATGCTGTTCATAAAATAAATAATAATAAAAAATGGTGAAAAGGGCTTGGAATCTAATCAATATATAAATTTATGAAAGAAACCCAAAATCTAAGCAAAACCCTTTTTATCTCTCTCTCTTACACATAGACTCACATGATAAAAAGTCTGAGAGACAGCTCTTCTCAGTTGAGAGAAACCTTCCAATACAAAGAGAGTCTGGGAAAAACATGTCCCAACATCTTCTTCTCATTCTCCTCTCGCTTCTCTTCGTTCTTCATGTTAATCCCATTTCCGCCTCTCCAATTATCCAAAAATTCAAAGAAGCCCCACAGTTTTACAACTCTGCTGATTGCCCCATAATCGATCCCGGAGATGACGACGATGACGACGTGGCGTCGAAGCCAATGTTCTGCTCCCGTCGAGCCGTCCACGTGGCGATGACACTCGACGCCGCCTACATTCGCGGCTCAGTCGCCGCCGTACTCTCCGTCCTCCAACACTCATCTTGCCCGGAAAACATCGTCTTCCACTTCGTAGCCTCCGCTTCCGCCGACGCTACGTCTCTACGCTCCACCATCTCCGCCTCGTTCCCTTACCTCGACTTCACAGTCTACATCTTCAACGTCTCCTCCGTCTCCCGCCTAATCTCCTCCTCGATCCGCTCCGCCTTAGACTGTCCCTTAAACTACGCCCGGAGCTACCTCGCCGATCTCCTCCCGCCGTGCGTCCGCCGCGTCGTCTACCTAGACTCCGATCTAATCCTCGTCGACGACATCGCCAAACTCGCAGCCACAGATCTCGGACGAGAGTCCGTCCTCGCCGCGCCGGAATACTGCAACGCCAACTTCACATCATACTTCACCTCGGCCTTCTGGTCAAACCCGACTCTCTCCTTAACATTCGCCGAACGAAAGGCCTGCTACTTCAACACGGGAGTGATGGTGATCGATCTCTCGCGGTGGCGGGAAGGAGAGTACACGTCACGCATCGAGGAGTGGATGGCGATGCAAAAACGAATGAGGATTTACGAGCTCGGTTCGTTACCTCCGTTTTTGCTGGTTTTCGCCGGTTTGATTAGACCGGTTAATCATCGGTGGAACCAGCACGGTCTCGGGGGAGATAACTTTCGAGGACTGTGCCGAGACCTGCATCCTGGTCCCGTGAGTCTGTTGCATTGGAGTGGGAAAGGTAAGCCATGGGCTAGGCTCGACGCTGGTCGGCCTTGTCCGTTAGACGCGCTTTGGTCTCCTTACGATCTTCTTCAAACGCCCTTTGCTTTGGATTCTTGACCGCTTCGGTTTACTTATTATATACCGGTACATAACATACATATTATACATGTGGAATTTTTTGTTGTTAATGTAAATTCTATTCATACAAACCAAAAAAAAAAACAATCATTTTGTTTATGTTCCTTGTTGTTTTCATCGGTTTTGGTCGGAGTACATAGAAGTTAATAATAAAACGAAGGCGATTGAAAATATTGCGCGAGTTTAGAGGCGACAAAACGCTGTGTTTGCGTTTGTATATTGAGATATGAGAGCAAAATGGATATTTTGAAATTATTTTCTTGTAAAGATGGCGTTTCGACATTCATGACAAAGAAAAAAAAAACAATTTTCTTTCAACGATTGCGTTTCGATACATTCTTGTTACTTTTATCGTTTTGTTCAAAGTATAGAAATGAATAATGAACTGGAGATGATTGAAGTATGGAGTGTTTATTAGCCGCAAAAAGGGTACGTTTGCGTTTTGCATATGATATGTATATGAGAGTAAATGGAACAAAAGGTATTTTAGAGATAGAATTTTAGGCTTTCCAACTATAAGATTCCATAATTGTAAATGGAAGGGTACATGATGTCCCACGGACCGATTCTATGTGTAGATGGTCATGGTTCATAGGTTGAGGCCTTCAGGGGCACATGTGTTGCCTAATTTTCGAAGTTCTATTACCCGTCTTTCAAACAAAAGCACGTGTCTTAAGTTTTGCTATTCCATTTTCTCTTAAGAAAATACTAAATCATACAAAACCAAAAAACAGAACAAGAAGAAAATATGAAAACCAAACATTAGTAAAAGCTCCTTTCCACGTATATTCCTTTGAGATTCTTCATGTGTGGATAGTGGATAGTACTAGAATTACATAGCTTACTACAAGTAATTCTTAACCCGGGACGTGCTCGTTTGAATGAAGTAACAAGAGACTATAATGCAGATCCATAAATGTTAGATTTATTAATTAAAGTCCAAGAAATAAAATAAAGTTTAACAATAGGTTTAAGTTTAAGAAATAATTGGAGACAAAGTGTCGGTGGTGTGAGGAGGGAAAGGAATTAAGCACGAGCGAAGTCCCATCATACATTAATGTACAGTTTGACCTTTGAGCCTATTTTTCATCATTTTTCGGTCTTAAGCAAAAAAACTTTCACTGTACATTTCCTCGTAACATTTTTGAATTTACTTACCTACCATTTCTTATAGGACGTATACGGAGATTTTTACATCAAATGCATATTGAGTGGAAATTTATTTGACTGTAAACTATATCAAGTTGAGTGACTTCTGAGCTTTATTAAGCAACACGTGAAAATGGTATTGACAATGGACCCACCGTTTCTCAAACAATAACATTCAAAATTAAACCAAACCAAGCCGAACCAAACCGGAATAAGATCTCCGGTTTGGCAGATAAAAAACACAGATCGAAGGTAGGTTTGTGGTTTGTGGTTTGTTCACATCCGAGAAAATAAAAAAAAGAGGTGGCTCGTCAATTTGTAATCATAGTAGCTTGAGTTGGTCTGAAGCAACTTAACTATTAATCAATCACATTTATTATATGTGTCAAATTAAACATTACAATCATATAAAATAGAGAGTTTACTGGTTTTGATCTGTTGATCATCTTATCTTATTAAGATGAGTGACTGATATCCGATTGTTTGACCATTATCTAACCCTCACAATTAATAAATAACAATTGTTAGTTTTTTAGTTTTGTCACAGTAAAAATACTCGTAACGAATAGTTTCATATCCAAAAAAGCAAAGCTTTCAAATCCAAAGAAGCAAAGTTTGTGAAGAGAAATAACTTGATTTCACTACAAGATTCTTGAGCAAGGGTAATCCATGCTAGGTACCTAGGGGTAGATCCAGTAACATTTTAAGAAAAATTCTGAAAAGAAATTTTAAAATATGTATCATCCAAATTTTGTACATTTTTTTTTACTTTTTTTTAAATGATGTAATCTTTACTTTGGTGATTTATAATTGATGTTAATTTTGAAATTTAAAATTTATTCTTTATCTATCTATCTATTTTGTTTGTGTTATATGTGTTAAATTTAATTTTCATTTATATTAAAAATATGGTTAGAAATCTATGTGCATGGAAGGCTTACATCTTACCTTGCTTGATGTCGATGATAAGATGATAAGCAGACAGACAGCTGATCTCGAGATAAAAAATGAATTTATGTTTGGCATATCATTAATCAAGATATTTATGCAAAATAATCAAAAGTTGATAAAGAATCTGTTGAAGGTCATGGATGAAAGGAATTCGTTTAAGAAAATCAAAAGCTGAGAAAATCAAAAATTGAGAAAAATATTAGAGTAGATATGTTAATATGAATCAAATTTAAACTGATTTTAATGGATCTTTAATATAAAATGGAGCTCATTTACATAACATAACGGGTTAACCCGTTTAAACTCCATTATAAAATATGTTTTGAATAAAATTAACAGACTACCCGTTTAAACCTGTTTATTTTTCTAATTAAAAACTTGTAAAAATGACGTTGTTTTCTTGGTAAAATTGTTTTTATTTTTGTAAAAAAAAATTGTAAACTAACCTAGTTTAGACATAAATATAACTTAAATGAGTCTAAATGGACGGGCTCATAATATTAACGGATTTAAACGGGTATGGACTTAAACAGGCTGGGCCCGCCCGTTTAAACAGCCCTAGATCAGAGCAATGTGAGAGTGATTTGGGAAAACGAAACAAGCTCATGTCTTTATTTTTTAGGCTTTTCATTGGGCCTTATACAAATGTTCACATAAATTTTATTCTCCTCTCGCTTCTCTTCGATTTCATGTTAATCCCATTTCCGCCTCTCCAAAGATTCAAAAATTCAAAGAAGCCCTCAGTTTTACAACTTTACTGATTGCCCCATAATCGATCCCGGAGATGACGTGGCGGCGAAGCCAATTTTATGCTCCCGTCGAGTCGGCGATGACACTCGACGCCGCCTACATTCAGGGCTCAGTCACCGCCGTACTCTCCGTCCTCCAACACTCATCTTGCCCGGAAAACATCGTCTTCCACTTCAACGTTTTGTTTTCCATTGTTACTTTCATCGTTTTGTTCAAAGTATAGAAATGAATAAGAATAATCAACTGGAGATGATTGAACGCAAAAGGGTGTGTTTGTGTTCTGCATATGATATGTATGGCTATGGGGTCTATTAGAGTAAATGGAACAAAAGGTAGTTTTCGGAATAGAATTTTTCAGACTTTACAACTATAAGAATCTATTATCGTAAAAGGAAGGCTACAATGATGTCCCAATTCCCAATGACCGATTCTATGTGTAGAGGGTTCATAGGTTGAGCTTTGAGGGGCACATGAGTTGCCAGTAATTAACCCGGGAAGTGCTCGTTTGAATGAAGTAACAAAAGACTATAATGCATATCCATAATGTTTAATTTATTAATAAAATGGTCCAGGAAATAACAATAGGTTTAAGTGTAAGAAATAATTGGAGACAGAGTGTCGGTGGTGTGAGCGAGAGAAATGAAAAAGCACGAGCAAAGTCCCATCATACAAGTTTGACCTTTGAGCCTATTTTCATCATGTTTCTTTCTTAAGCAAAAAACTTTCACTGTACATTTCCTCGTAAGAGCACTATTATTAGGTAATTCTTAACCTAAGTTTCTTAAATAAATTGTGAGTATATGTATATGTTTATATTATTCTTTAATTGTAGGTTTCTTATATTTGGAAAACTCAATCCAATAATTTTTTATTTGATATACTATTGAGGTGGATTTTCTAAACTTAAGAAACTTATGTAATATTTAATTAATATTTCATATTATATTATTTGTTAAGAAACTTTAAAAAAATCAGCATTAATCATGCTCTAGAGCAGCATTATCGCGGTATTTTAAAGGGTTTTTAAGTGTTTCTTAGGAATTAAAAAAAAATGAAAAACACCTAAATAATTAGAAAACGTTTCTTATCTCAGTCATTTTACAAACGGTTCTTCGATACCACGTGTCAAGTTTTCTTTCCTTTCTCTCTCTCTACGTTTCTCCTCTCTCTCAGTAGCCAACCTCCATCAAACGATCAAGCTTTTTGCAACCCGAAATCCTCTCCGGATAAAGCCGTAAGTTTTTTTCCTTCTCCTCTCTCTCTAGCTATGGGTTTCAAGTTTTGATTTTGGTTGTATCTAATCTGGATAAAAAAAAAATAGAGAAGTTTTGGTTTTTACTTTGTTCGCTCATGTATAGTGTATGAATGACAGATCTTAATTGTTGGAATTGATATGTGTTAATTTGAGCTGAGAATTTTTGGATCAAAGATGTAGATTAGCCTCGTTCTATTGAATGGTGAAGAATGTGATCATAGGTCTAAATGGAGGAAAAGCTCAATTTCAATGTTCTTCATTTGTTTATAGTGTTCGCAGATTTATTCATATTCGTCCTCTTGTTTGATTACTCTACAAACACGGTCTAGTAGAAGTGGGAACTATTTGGGCATAGCTAATTCTTCTTCTTCTCCTTCTTTCTGGGTTTGATGGTGTTTGGTGAAGTGAAAACGCCCCCTTTGGTTGAGTTGGGTCATTGTATCAGCGCAGCAACGCCTAATAAAAGCATTGGTTTGCAGCAGCAATATGTCACCAAAGGTATGAGAACAAAACACATAGTTTGTATCATATTAATAGAATCTGGTTTATTCGAAAAGCTTTACTTGATCTTCGTCAACATTCGTTGCAAAATGACATCACAGTCTCAGCCATTCAGGGAGACATGGACCAGAACACAAGAGACATCATCATGAGAGAATTTAGGTCTGGCTCTTCCCGTATCACCACCGATTTCTTCACTCGTGGTATCGATGTGCACAGCAAGTATCGATGGTCATCAACTTTGACCTCCCATCTCAGCCGAAGAATTACTTTCACCGTATCTCTTTCCCAATCATCACCACCCTCACCAACCTTGATGATTTTGTTTGTTAAGAACTTTGATGATTTTTACCATTGGAGCAAATAAAACATAAATTTCTTATGTAAGATTCTTAACATAAATTTAATAATTGAATATTAATTAAGAACCCATTAGAAGTATCTGCATTAATGATGCTCAACGTTTTAAAATTTACTTACCTACCAATTCCTATAGGATGTGTAAGGAGATCTTTACACCAAATGCATATTGAGTGGGAAATGTATTTGACTTTAGTCTATAATATCAAGTCGAGTGATTTCTGAGCTTTATAAAGCAACACATGACAATGGTATTGACAATGAACCCATGTTGAACATACCTGACTATTGACAAAAAATAATTAAACGAACATTCATGACTATGTTATGATCAAATAGAAATTTAAACATGGGAAGGTATGATCAAATAGATCACTTTTTTATAACTAGTCATGTATGTTCGACTACATGAGCTTTGATTACCGGATCCAAAACCTCGTCTAGCCTTTTTACATCCCCGTGTTTACAGGATCCTCTGACCAAGCCTTTTTCAATCATTTTGTCTCTTAAACGCATGGCTTCAGCCAAATGACCACTTTTGTGCAGTCCATCAATCAATGTATTATAGGTGATACCACTAGGAGTTATGCCCTTCTGTGGAAGCTTACGTAAAAGCCTCTGAGCGCGATCTAGATTCCCTGATTTGCACAAGCCTTTTATCAAAGCATTGTACGTAACAATGTTAGGAACAATACCTTTCACAGACATCTCATCCCTCAGGTTGAACGCTTCATTTATGTCACCATCAACAGCACATCCATGAATTAAGATTGTGTACGTGTATTCGTCTGGAATAAACCCGTCACGAGACATTAAATCAGAGAAGAGTTTTCGAGCATCCTTGAGTTTCCCAGCTCTACAGAGGCCTGCGAGAGCAACATTGTACACAATGTTGTTGGGAACCAAGAGTTTCTTAGGAGTACTATTCTCGAGAGAATCAGCGATTTTTTGTGTTTTAAGACACGTAGTAGCACCGGGATTTAGAAACTCTTTAAAGCTCCGGTAACCAGGAAGGATACGATCAAAATCCACAAGCTTCTGCAATAGCAAGGAAGCCTCGTCAATCTTGTCAAGCCGAAACAAACTGGTTGCAATCTTGCTGCATATATTCACATTTACAGGAATCCCTTTCTCTATCATCTCGAAACACGTCGCGTAGGCTTTATCCATCATTCCAATATTGCACCAGCCCGTGATAAGAGCTCCATATGTAGCAACTGAAGGAGTTAATCCTCTTGCGCGTAGCTCGATTACAAGATCCGCTACTTTACTCAAGTGTCTACACTTGAAAGCAGCAGATATCAGAGTGTTATACATTTCTATGGTGGGGAAAATTCCTTTCCTTTCCATAGAATCTTTAACCTCGAAAGCTTCTTTCATGTTTCCGACTTTATAATACCCGTGGCTCAACGCTTGATATGTTTGCACATCTGGATTACATCTGATGTTTTTAACATTATCTAGAATCTCTTTGGCTTCATTGACCTTCTCCATTTTACATAGCCCACTGATCATTACGTTTAAGGTTATTGTATCCGTCAAAAGACCTCTTGCTAAGACATTCTCCCATAGCTTCATGGCTTCATCAAAATCGCCAAGCTTGAACAATGTTTCAAGTAGAGTGCTACAGCTAATCTCATTGGCTGCCACACCTCTTTTTAGCATCGTCTTCCAAAGGCTCAAAACATCATGAAAAGCACCGACCCGACTAAAACCTTTTAGAAGAATGTTGTACGTCATAATTGTTGGTACAACTTCTTTTTCGCACATCCGATCACAGAGCTTTAAAGCCTCGTTGACATGACCAGCCCTGCAATACCCGTCCACAAGGGTATTATAAGTATGATGATCCGGTTTCAAGCTCCAATCTTTCATCCGTGTAAGTATTTGTTCTGCTTTGACTAATTGCTCAGATTTGCAGTACCCATTGATCAAGGAGTTACAAATGGTTGTATTTGTTCTCACTCCCTTCCCCATCATATCATCATGAACCCTAATAGCATCACGGATTTTACCACTGCGACAATATCCATCTATCAATACACCATACATATGCTGATCAACAACAAGCTTCTTTTCCTTAACCGATTCAAACACCTGTTCCGCTTCTTCCATCAAACCCTTTTTACAATAACACTTGTTCAACGAAGTATAAGTAACAATGTTCCTCGAAACCCCTTTCTCAGACATCATTTGCAACACTCTTGACACTCCCTCTACATCTCCTATCATAGCATACCCGTTGATCAAACTATTGTAAGTTACCACATTCAGCTCCAAACCCAATGAAACCTCCATTTCTTTTGCAAATCCCATGGCTTTTTCCACTTCTCCATTTCTACAGTAAGCATTAACAACGATACTGCAGGTAAACACATCTGGAGAAACCCCAAAACCGATCATCTGATCATAAACATGTAAAGCCACAAAGTGTTCACCTTTCCTGACCAAATTGCTCAACAGGCTATTACAAGACAGCAAGCTAGGGACTCTTCCACAGCTTCCCATGTTGTCAAACACATGTAAAGCGTTCTTCACCATACCCTTCTCTGCATAAACTTTCAGTATCATATCGAAGACAGTAGGAGAGAAGGAAAAATTCTTGAAAACCCGAACGAGCTCGTCCCAGACAACGAAACACGAATGATTAAGACCAACCAGTTCACATAGATAGGATCTTGTCTGGTCGTACATTCTAGCTCTGGACAAGATGTGAACCATTTTACAATACGCCTTGAAATCTGGACGGAACTTTTGCTGTTTTGAAGCCAAATTGAAAACCTCGAGACATGCCTCGGGGTTAAGCCTCAAGTTGCGGAGGAGGGAGTTGAGAAGTTGGTCTGAGAAATCGAGAGAGAGATCATGTAAAGCATCGTACCTGCCGAGCACAAGCAAACGCGAGACCCGCTCGAGTAACTCGGGTCGAATCCGCCCATGTCCTACCCTCAGCTCGCGGCGTAAGGTTCTAGAGGCGTCTGAGAATCTACGAGCATGGAGAAGCGGAAGCAACTGAAAGGCAACAACGCGTGCCGGAGACAGTCGAAGCATCAGGAAGATATCGTTATCGGTTTATCAACCTTGGAGCCCATTAAACTCGGGACCTCAGAGTACCGTTTGACGACGACTACGTCGGCGACGAAGAAAGAGAGTGTGTTAAAGGAGAAACCTTTAAATTGGTATTCGAGCATTTGCTTTCCGGTTTAATTTGGTTTTTGTCTTTGGTTTGATACGGTTAGATTAATTAAGCCTGGGCCACTTGTAGTTTGAGAACATTTTACAAAGATATCACTGAATCTGATTCTGATGGACGAAGAGAAATACAAAGGAATCATGGAATGATTACAGGCTATATAATTCAATCACATAAGAATATGGTTGAGAAATTTCATATTTCACCAAAAGAATAGAGCAGAGCATATAATAACAAAATCTACCAAGGATCCTATATATAAGAAACCAATCGAAAAGCAAAAGACCTTAGGTTCTTAAACCGGGAATCTCCCGGTCATCTGTATATGCTCAAGTGTTTTTCGCAAACCATACTTGTGAACCGCTAAATTCCCGGCTCTGAACCCGTCTCCATAAACCGGAGAGGCATCAGACTCGATCTGGTGCTTGAAAAACTCACCAATCTTCCTCTCGTACTGCGATCTTGGTCCCTTCTTTGATCCTCTAGAAGAAGAAGATGAAGATGATGATGCATCATTGCTGTTTCTTGAACCAGCAGCTAACTCGGCTTCTAACCACTTACGAGCCATCACTTGACATATTCCTTCTTCAACGTCTTGGCTCAGTGTCCGGAACCCTGTTTCAAGACCACAATGTAAAAGTGATTCAACAATATGAAAACAAGAGAAGCAGTAGAATAAGAAACAAGGAGGAGCAAAAAACCCACCTTTAAGCCGCATCCACGCGTGCATCATCTCATGAGCTAGAATCGAACCAGTGAGTAGCCTAGGGAGCCCAAATAAGATGAGAATGGCTGTAACCTCGCATTGACGTGTTAACTTGAAAGGCTCTGTAATCATATTCCCAGCCCAGTTTCCTGTGCCATGCTTCGATCTCTTTCTTACAGTGCTAACAGTTTGTTCTTCTGAAAGGCAGAGTCCTCTTGTCTCTGGCATGTGATAGTGACCCTAAGAAGCGCACAACGAGAAGGTAAAACACTTTGGATAATGCAAAAATGTGATATATTCAAATAATTACTCAAGTACAATTGTATCTTTTCTACTCACGTTTTTTTCACCTTCTCTGGCTTCGTTAAGTGCTTGCCTCTCAACTAAGAGAAGTGGGACGTCCTGCTCTACCTTCATATTAAGTCCTTCATAGAATTCTTGTATTTGCAAGTACAGAGGTTGGCATTGAAAAGTGTCCATGACCGCTGAGTCCAGACACTCGAGGCAAAGTTTCCGTCCATCGTTAAGTTCAACATATCCCCCCGTATTCCGTGGCTACACAATAAAGAAAAGTTGTCAACTTCCTCTCAAAAAGTGTTTCGACTTTGACCAGATGTTTCGCCTGGGACATTTAGGGGATAAAAACTCACCTCCATTCTTTCACAACTGCAACATCTTGGGGTAGCATCGTGTTCGTGAGAAGGGCAATACTTCTGGACCCAAAAAGGATGTGCCCTATATTCAATAAGACCAGCAGGGTTTGTTGGAATCTGTACATGAAATTTACATTCGAAAAAAAAGAAAGGAACAGAAGATAAGTTGCTATATCCGAAGAAAACAACGCATATACTTATACAAAGAAGAAAACAATGCATAAATGGGCTTAAACGAAGGAAAAGGCTAAGATTTACATACAAAGTGGCTGCAGACATCACATTTTGGATGGTATCTCTCCCTATAACAAGCTTTGTGAAAAGGGTAGTTCCCAGATGTTGAGAACTATTAAGAAAAAAGGAGAACATGTTATAAATTAACTCGAAGGTTAACTACAACCGAAAAATGAGAACTTGGAAGAGCTTGATTTCACCTCGTACTCAGAAATCGGGTGGCTGCAGCCATAACATCGAAAACATTCTGGATGCCACAGTGCATTTAGGCAATTCAGAAATCTTCCATGGCCAATCTCCATACTGCAGCCAGCACAAATCCTATGTAGTGACAAGTTGTTGATCAGTTATTTGGCTGGAGAAAAACTTAAGACATCAACCAAATCAAACCGGCCAAAGATGGCTATCTAAGTACCTGTAATCCGTTGGAAAAGCAACAGGCCTTGGATAATAAATATCTCCATTCGCATATACATTCCCTCCTCCATGCATATGTCCATTCCCAAATACATCTCCAGTCCCATATGCATTCCCAATATCATATGTACTTCCATGTTTCTGACGCGGAGAATTCCCAACTATCATACTTTCTTGTATAGCTCTAGCAAGTAGCTCGTCTTCATCCACCATTGCGTATTTCCCTGTGTTCACTTTTCCTGTTTATTTTTTTTTCCAATATGTAGCAAACCGAGTTTGATAACAGAACTATCTTTTCATATCCCTGTTTGGCTAAAACAATTCGGAAAATGGACTCACCGGCTCCTGTATTTGTCTGTCCTTGATTCTCTTCTAAAAGAGACAATGCAATTGCACGGTCTATGTCTTCATTTTCCTGGTCATTAGATGTATCCTCCTCCTAGTAAAAGGGAAACAACAAAAGTTGAAGTAACAGTACAAACCAGAACTACATACATAATCAGAAAAACCATCACACTAACCTCAGATGTAGACGGTTCCTGCGTATGAGTTTCATCACGATCAGCATCTGTATCTACACCAGGCTCATCGTGCGAAGAGTGCGCATTAGGATAATTCTCGTAATAGCCATTGTGATTACGCTCACTCCCCAGCCGGAACCTCTGGTTAGAGCCTTTGAAGATCTTATTAAACCAACCCATAACACCTCTTCCTAATAACTATCTGCTCATAGTCAAATGCAGCTAAACTCTTTCACCTGCACAACCCGTAAAATCTCTGATTCAGCATTACTTCAAACTAAAACGAAGTTGCTTAAAAACAGCATTTTGAAACTACCAACAAATAAATGATTAAACCCTAAACCTGCAACGAATTAAGCAAACGAGCTCACGCAAATCTCCAAACGAATTTAAAAAAATGAAAACGAGGAAACCAGAAACCAATTCAGCATGGAATAACTTAAAGCTACATACACAGAACAAGCTGTAGATCCTCTGGAAAACAAAATAAAGTCTTAACCTTTGAGAAAACTTAGGCGAAATCGTGGATCAGATAAGATCCCAGTATGCTTCTACGGAACCCAAACAAAAAAATCTAAAACACGATGTCTTCTCCGCTTTTTGAGGATACACGAAAACGATCTATATCACGAAATGGCAGCAACTGGAGAATCTTAAAAAGACCCTTTAGCTTCTCTCCTTTTTTTCTTCAAAAGAATCTAAGAATCTTATTACCACACAAAAAAAAAAGAGTAAAGGAAAAAAAAAGGAATTTCTTCTTTTTTATATATATAGAAGAAGGTAACTTTGACAAAATCAATGTCTACTAAAGAAACGAATCAACCCAGAATGTGCTTGATTACTACGCTCCAATATTCAAAGTCAAAATTTTGCGCAAACGCTAAAACCCAAAAATTATAAAAAAATCGCATTTTTTTTGTTTTCTTTGATGAGGATCACGAAAACGTAAGGGGTAAGAGATCGTCGTTAATCGATAATTTCTTTGGGATAAATTAATTTAAAAGAGAAAGGAAAGTCTTTGCGTCGGAAGTTTGGTCGTCGAGCTCTTTCTCTTTCTCTCCTTCCCTGGAAAAACGTTTTTCCGACAATGAGAGTTAGAGACAGAAAGAGAAACAATACGCAAAAGTCAATTCTTGTTTGCAAAAATCTTATTATTTACATTTTTTATGCAATTATCTAAGATACTTAATAATAATATCAATAAGAGTGACATAACCCAATTTGTTCACTTAATTAAACTATAGAAATCATAATCTTGCCTAGCTCGAGTTAATATTTTATTTTATTAATTCACCCCAAAAAAAGTTTTTTGTAAGGTTTTGTTTCTCATATTTGTTATTTTTCAGCTTGATTGGTAATTTTACCGATTGCCAAATAATTCAGCAGAAAGCTAGGAAAAGAGAAAAAAAAAAATGATACCCACATATAATGAATTCATCATGTAGACGAACTTTAGATTATAAAAAGGAAGCTTTAATTGGAAAGGAAATTATTATTCGGGTAAAAACAACGGAAAGGAAATTTTTAATTTCTTCAAAAAGTAAAGTTCAACCATGTCATATTGCATTTAGTTTTAGTCTATACTCTATACTCTATACTCTATACTCTATACTCTATACATACACGTCATAAGCCGCTACGTACGATTATTACATGAATGTATAAATACGATTATTACATGAATGTATAAATACGATTATTACATGAATGTATAAACTACGTGGCAATGAGAATGCAAGAAACATTTTTGTTCACTAATATAGAAACCCGTTTTATATATAAGAAAATACGTGTCCATAAATCGGGAATTAGATACTTGACGTCACCGTTTGTTTCTTGTACATTCGCGGAAGTTATGGTGACCGTGACTGAAACTTTAAGTAGGCTTTGATAGGCCCATATCATTACAAGCCCAGAAGTTTAGAAGAGTAAGAATTCATTTGCTGACCTATTTGGAGAAGATGATTGAAAATATCATACCAATCTACTGATGGTGTATTAGAAGTTTCGAGTAACCCACTTTCATTGCTCCTCCATATGGTGTATGCGTAAGAGCAGACAAAATAGATGTGGTCTTTTGTTTCATCTGGTTCTCTACAGAATAAACAAAGCTGAGTCATTCTCCAACTTTTCATTTGAAAACTCGTGGCCAACTTATTTATCATGGTGAACCAAGCAATGAAAGAGATATATGGAACTGTATGAGGGAATCAAAATTAGCTGGTTCCGTTTGATTCTATCTCTCTTTATCCTAATCTGCTCCCATGTTGTCGAGACCCAAAACGCTATGTAGAACTTGACCACAGTAATTAGCGTTATGAACCAACAATTAAAAAAGGGATACGTACTTAAGTAAAGTACTATCCCTCACTATCAGATCCGACAGTAAGTTTTAGTTCGAGGAAAAAAAAAATCATACTTATAGTTCTCTAATTCATTTGTATCTATATATATTTAATCCTACAAATTTATTATCTATTTTTTAGAACTGAACAATCCAAAATAAAAATAATTCGTTGCCCTATCACTGGACAACAGTGAATGATTTAAATATTGACTCCTTTAATTATGTCTTTTTATTTGCCAAGGACTTTAGTGGATTGTATTGAATAGATCAATAGAATATCGACTTTAGAGTCTCTTCTTCCTTCGATTAAACCGAGGTGGTTGTATAATTTATACTCCTATATTTATTGCAGACAAAATCGGATCTAATTTTCGAAAACATGTACGAGTAAAAGATATAGAAACGTATTTTATGAAAATGCTACATAACATTTCAATAAATTTTGCGTATAGTAAAGTCATTTACTACTAATATACCATCATCAATCAAATACTAAAAGCTTAATTTCTCTATAGAAAAAAAGCCACAAAAAATGAAATAATTAATTCTGGTCGTTAATATTTGTTGGGGATATAAAATAAGATATTTATTAACATTTTATTTCTGTCTCTCTCTCTCTCTGGCGCTTATTAGCTTCGGAGACGCAGACGTTCAGAGAAACGACTTGTCGTCTCCGCGCAAGAATTCACGCATCCAAACACACTCACACACTTACATCCATCCCCTCCTGCAAGTGAGAGAGAGAGAGAGAGATCAGTCGAGAATCGAATCTTCTTCGTGATCATCTACTAGATTCTCACACCTTTTTTAACATCACACATTTCTCGTTTTTTCTCCTCCTTCTTTCTCTCTTATACTAAATCCTCTAGCCATGGTTGGTGGTGCGTCTTCATGTTACGCCTCTCCTTTATGCGATTGGCTAGCTGCTGCTTGCATGTCCTCCGCCACCCACACCGTTGGAGAGCCACTCTCTCAATTCGACACTAGAAGTAGTAGCCGCAGGAGGAGACTCCTTAGTAAATGCTCATCTCATGGATCTCAGGCTCTTGTGAGCTCTTGTAACAACAATGCCTCGTCTTCTTTATTCGAATCGAATAACACTTACTTGAATCCAAAGCAGAGGAGACTCAATCGAGTATCTGCCTCTGGTATACCAAATTCGATCTAGTTTCTCCTACTTTGCTTTGTTACTATGCCATTGAGATATAGTTTGAAGCTAAAAGTTTATTCCTTTTTGTTCTGTTTTTTTTGTTATCAGGGCAAGTCACTACACTAGAGATGGAGAAGGAAGCAATGGTTAACAAGAAACCTCCTTTGGAGTCACGACGAGTTGTTGTGACTGGCATGGGAGTTGAAACACCGTTAGGTCATGACCCACATACCTTTTATGAGAATTTGCTACAAGGCATCAGTGGTATTAGCCAAATTGAGAATTTCGACTGTTCTGCTTTTCCCACAGTAAGCGTTTCTTATGTCAGGAGGCTCTTTACAAGTTTTTGTCTTTGTTGGAGTTTTCCTTCTGACTGTATGTTTTTTCTCTTTGTGTTGCCTTTGCCAAAGAGAATCGCTGGAGAGATTAAATCCTTTTCGACTGAAGGATGGGTTGCTCCAAAACTTTCCAAAAGGATGGACAAGTTTATGCTCTATCTTCTCACTGCCGGCAAGAAAGCGTTGGAGGATGGTGGGGTAACTGAAGATGTGATGGCAGAGTTAGACAAATCCAGATGTGGAGTTCTCATTGGCTCAGCAATGGGAGGCATGAAGGTTGTTGTTCATAGTCTCTGCTGATTGATGATAGTTGTTCTATTTTGGTTTTACAGCATAGAATCTAGAAAATATTTGGGGAAAAAAGATTTGGAAATTCTGTTTCTAATTGTTGCATTTGCTACTTTGCATGTGGATACAGGTCTTTTACGATGCGCTTGAAGCTTTGAAAATCTCTTACAAGAAGATGAATCCTTTTTGTGTACCTTTTGCGACCACAAACATGGGTTCCGCTATGCTTGCCTTGGATCTGGTCTGACCAATTTTTGGTATTATGTCGTAATACCAATCAATTGCTGCACGTAATGTAAGTTTTGACCTTTCTTTTGCTATGATACATTAGGGATGGATGGGTCCAAACTACTCCATTTCTACTGCATGTGCCACGGGCAACTTCTGTATTCTGAATGCGGCAAACCACATTACTAGAGGTGAAGCTGTAAGTATCCTCGCTCCACGGGGAAATTTTATTATAATATGGTATACTTCGTGTGACTCTACTTATGTTTGACATTTGGCTGGCTTTTCCTTAAACCTTATAGGATGTAATGCTCTGTGGCGGCTCTGATTCAGTTATTATTCCAATAGGTGGATACTCTTGTCTTTAGATTACATGAATCCCTTTGTCCCCGAAATTTTTGCCAGAAAAATCTTATCTCAGTTTACCGACGCAGGGTTGGGAGGTTTTGTTGCCTGCCGGGCTCTTTCAGAAAATAATGAAGATCCCACCAAAGCTTCTCGTCCTTGGGATAGTGTAAGTTCCAACCATGATTGTCCTGTCTTCTTTTTATTTCATTCGTTCAAAAATTGTCTTAGTGTTTCTTTTGAATCTTATTACTAAAAACCGTGGATTTGTAATGGGAACCTAGGCATGGACACCACATGGTGAATCGTCACCTACCTGAGATCTCTAATGCATTAAAGGGTTCCCTAATGGTACCCATTTAAAACATTGGGGGAATCCATTCGTGTTAACTATTTGTCTTCGCACTCTAATACTGAAAGATCTATTAAACCTGATTTTGGTTGCTGAACAGAATCGGGATGGTTTCGTTATGGGAGAGGGAGCTGGAGTTCTGCTTTTAGAAGAACTTGAGCATGCCAAGGTTTTTCACTCATTTAAAAAATGCATATAGAAACGGAGGCTCTTGTTTTATGTCTTTTTCTCTATACTTCTTGGCCACCTCTTTTTCTTCAAAGTTTAGTTACCTCTGTTCTTCAAGGCTTTCGTATATTCGTTTGATGGGCCAACTCTTTTCTTACTGTCACAAATGAAAATATTTCTCAAAGCTTTTATATAAACTGATATATTCTGCTTTTGAAGAAAAGAGGAGCAACTATCTATGCAGAGTTCCTTGGGGGTAGTTTCACGTGTGATGCATACCATATAACCGAACCACGTCCTGATGGTAAATTTCATTTACCCCCTAGCTATCTTAATTCTCTGCTCCACTGAGTTTTTTTTCCTTTGCCTGTTTTTACTTTTCTATTAAGTTAAAGCGATATGAGAAGATCATTGTTTGGTTACTCGAGCGCATATTTCTAGGCTTTACTTTCCAATGGTTTCTTAATTATTCAACCTTTTTTTTTACTGAAGGAGATATCTAATATCCGCAGGTGCTGGTGTCATTCTCTCTATCGAGAAAGCGTTAGCTCATGCCGGGATTTCTAAGGAAGACATCAATTACGTGAATGCTCATGCTACATCTACACCAGCTGGAGACCTTAAGGAGTACCATGCTCTTGCTCACTGTTTTGGCCAAAATCCTGAGGTAAAATTGTTATCATTTTGACCGCATTTCCTGTCTTGTAGATATACTAATGTCTGTATCCTCTTATATGCTCTCTGAAAATTTGGTAGCTAAGGGTAAACTCGACAAAATCTATGATTGGACACTTGCTGGGAGCTTCTGGGGCCGTGGAGGCTGTTGCAACCGTTCAGGTTAATGACACTTAAGTCTAGAGGCATCACTATATCTACAAGAAAGGAACAATTTGAGTGGCCAAAACAATAATGTTAATGTGACCTTCTCACCCTACAGGCAATAAAGACAGGATGGGTCCATCCAAATATCAACCTCGAGAATCCAGACAAAGCAGTGGTATGCTGATAAATTCTAGTTTGACATCTCTAAATTATTATTAAATACCGTCTACAAATGTTTCTGACAAAAAAAAAACATCTTATGGGTGCACTTACATCACAACTTCATTACGAAATGGATCAGGATACAAAGCTGCTGGTGGGTCTTAAGAAGGAGAGACTGGATATTAAAGCAGCATTGTCAAATTCTTTCGGGTTTGGTGGCCAGAACTCTAGCATCATTTTCGCTCCTTACAAATGAAAAGCGAAAAGTCCAATGCTGTGTACTCCAACTTTATCTGTGTAAACTTGCTGTAAGGTATATCTTAATTTCTTCTCTTCCATTTTTTTTTCTTTCTCCTTCTTTAATGCTATCTTGGCCCAGCGTTGGTGCAATCTATATATTTGGGACAGTTGGCTCCTTACCTAACATGTATTATAATCAGATAAAATATCCTTGACTATTTGCTCGACAAACCGGAACTGAACCTACTATATTTTTCTTGCACCATGATAGGGACCGGTAACTAAAATTTTTTTGGAACGTTTTAGTTCCTGTGATTTTACGCTATCTTGTACTATCATCAATCTCTTTATGTGATAACAAATTGACAAGTGTTTCGCCGTGTTTTGATGCAGCGTGTACAAGAAACTTCCCATGTTTTTGGTAGTGTTATGTATTCAGGATTGGATTAACTTGCACAAAGATTTTAAGCAAAGTTTCTTCAGACAGTCGAAAAGAATAATCTTAGGAATGGTTAGAGGACAAGAGAAGAAATGATGAGGTAGTTTAGGGTTTGTCATGAGCAATCTGTTCTTTATGTATGATACAACAATAATACTTTTTTTTTGTTTGTTCACATACAACAATAATACTTCATTTTTCATTTTGGTTAGTATTTGGTAAGATTGAAAGCTCTAAACAAATATAAATCTCGGTTTTAGGTTTTTTTTGTCTTGAGCTTGTTTCCAACGTTCAATGCAAGCTCACTTTCTTGACGCTATGATTATGTTGTGCACAAGGGAAAAATTGATATGTGCCTCAAGTTAAATTTCTTTGGGCCTGTTATCATTTAGACCAATAATTCTACCAAAAACCATATGGAAAATTCTTAAAATTTCTTTAGGCCCATTACATTAATATTCCCAAATTTATTTATGTAAACAATTACATATGTAGAGAAATTAAAGTTAGTGGAATTAAGCATGCTTCTAAATTTGTATTATTCCAGTGGAATACAAAATTAGTGAAAGCATTTCCATAAATTTGTATCATTTGGTATGAAAAAAAAAATCCAACTCATTCCTCCACTAAAATTGAATGAATGAACAAATTTAGGAGTGAAAAAAAAGAACAACAAATTTAGGAAAAAGAACATTAATTCCTCTACTATGTTGCATTGGAGGAATGAATCTATTTCTCTATTTTCTGTAATTTTCCACTCAGAAATGTTTCACTCACATTTATTCCATCAATTCTATTAGTGGCTATCATCTATATTCTTTCAGTTTCGTATTAGCAGAGTAAAGTGAATTATTTTCTTATCTAACTTAAATGATGAAACGTTAGAAGAATGCATAATTTTACCAATATTTCTTATTCCAAATATAGAAAAAAGATTAGAAAGTTTTATGCTTCTTAGGCAGTCTTGGCATATTTTTTTTCTTTTTGCTGGTGATATAACCCTATCATTTACCCATTTGATGATGCAGTATCTTCAGTACGTCAAGTTTACATTCACTCTGGGAAATTCGATGGCACTTAAGACTTTGAGAGTATGGTAAATGCTACTATATATTGATAGCTTTTATCCAAAGTCCCCTACCCAACACACCTAACTAAAGAAAGAACCTTGAATATAGACTTCAAAGATTGAAAATAAATAGTTGGCGCTATTCGTGTCTATATATATATATAACATTTTTTAATAAAGGTGATCAATGTTATGAAATGTTAAAGAGAAGTATTCAACGTTATTAGTTTCACAAAGATGAAATTTCGTTGCTAACTATATATAAATTGATTTAAAATAACATTGATCAATGTTATAGTGTTTAATTTAGAGAAATTTGATCTTATATCAAGGGATAATCTTAAAATTAGATCCCTCCCTAAAAGTAACTATGCTTCTTTTTATATTCTCTCCTTCGTACTTTTCTAATTTTTTTGTCAACTTAAGTTATAAATTTAAATCACTTTTTATTTATTGCTGAGGGTTGGTTATAATAACAAACAACAACAAAAACAGTATAATACTTAACGATTTGTTGAAAGTATATCTAATTGATTCTTTTTAAATAGATTTTAATAATACTATCAACGTACGCGCGTGACATGTATATCAACAACCAAGTATGCCCATATAGACAGAGACACCCGCGTTAAAATTTGAAAATCTATTTAAATTCATACTATTCGAAAAATTAACATAAATAATGTTGTTTAAAATGTATATATATAACCAATCTTTCAAAAGAAAATGTTATATTGAAATTTTGTCATATCTTCTAATTTTATATATTAGCATATTATAGCAATTAACCTTTGGTAACATCATTCTCTCTCACTTTTTAACTTTTTTTTTTATGGAGCGGACAAATTAAAAACACTTAGGACCACAAAAAAGGTATATGCATGTAACAGAGACAAGAATATTACAAAATAGCAATCGATCGTAAGAAAATTTGATTCGTACCAAACAATCAAAATGGTACATTGTATTTACTCCCTCTTTCATAATTTTCTGGAACCATATTCCTAACTTTGTCTCCTCTACTTGAGTTTCCATCAAACTCCTCATTTTCTTTGTTGCTTCCTCCTTTTTTTTGGGCAAACTTTGTTGCTTCCTCTTCTATACATATTCCATACGTAGAATAACCATGCTCAATTTTATTGGATAGTACTCTGTTTTAAAATGTTTTGGATAGTCTTAATAAGACCAACTTGTCTCCGTTAATTAACCAAATTACGTGAATGGTTGTCGAATTCGTGATTAATCTAATTCGATTCTAAGAATATGATTATATATTCACTGTACAATTGACCATATTCCAAGTTAAATTAGGAATACTTGTGAGCTTAGTATTTTTGTGTGCTTTGCCTTTTACGTTTGACTTGAAGATTCTCCGCATTCACAACTTAAAATGTTGGTTTACTCTGTGTCACGTGTTAATACCACCATTATGTGTATACGGTAATGCCTTAAACATTATTAATTATATAATTAGGGATGATTCTCATTTCTCCATGACATGCATGAATTGGATATATAAAAATATCTCATAGATGTACGGGTAAATGATATTTTTTTTCTTCGTACATGAGAAATAAAGTAATGCTAATAATTATATTAAAAGCCATCGCAAATGATATAGAAGAATGGTCAACTCAAAAAAGACTAGTCTTATTTTAGCAGACTTGTGTTTGTTTGTATATGTGTGTATGAAAAGAAATTTGTTCAAATATAATTCAAGAAAATTTGAAGTTAAATAAAACAAAAATCAAGAAATTTTATTAATTTGATATAACATGAATTATTATTTTGTGTAAGCTCTATAAGTATATTTCAGTAATCCATATTTTGTATTCTAGGTAATCCATATTTTCTTGTTTTTTTTTCTCTCACCATCTATTTCTGTCTTAATCGAATTTACATTAGAGTTACAAAATGCAAATTTACAATATCAACAAATCTTAACTAAGTCAAATTATTTCACACTGTGCTATTCGGTTCATTAACTAAAGGATTTAATTCTATGGTTTTATTAAACAAAATTTGGCAGCCCTATATAGTGTTATTAATTTCAGCGTCAAATTTCTTAATACATATTTAATTTGTTGATTTAAGTACTGTGAGATTTCAATAAAAAGTTATTAGTATTAAACTTCTGTTGCCGTGACTCTTTTAGACAAACTAGTAAGAAAATATGAAAAAAAACCCTTACGTGACCGACATGTAGTAGTATAGTTCATACTTATATCTGAGAGTCAAATATAAATTATAGTGCTAGACTTTTTGTCTATTGTTTTAAAATTCAAAACTTGCGTAGACACCTACTTAAGAGTTACGAACTTGATTATTATTTTAAAATAAATTTGAGGAAGAAAGATTTAGTTTAATATTAGTAGACTAGTAGAGACAAGAAGAAAATAAAAATAAAGTGGTCACAGTTCAATTCAAGAACCAGACAGAAATATCAGATTAAAGAATAGACCAATAAATGATTAAATTAATTTTCTAAAGTCTATCCGCCAAATACTATATATCTAAAAATGCAATGTACTATTACTATTTTCCGTTGCTTTTGTGGATGATAATTAAAACTTAAGATCTTGTATTTTATTGGAATAGTTAAACTAGATCTTTATATCATTGAAGTCCCTCTGGTTGCTTCATTATATTTTCAATCACGAGTTGTGAAACTAAAATGTTTGGGATTGAAAAATTAGGTTGTACTCAAAGGTACTTATTAGTCTATGAGATTATGGCAATAAACAAAACTCTTAAACAACATCGACCAGTTTTCTTTAAAAAAAACATCGACCAGTTCAGAAAAACGAAGAGATCACTGTCCCCTTCTATTAAGGACCTGTTAGTGAAAAAAATACATGTATATTATATTGCCGTTATGCAAAACTAAAACTAGTTTTATACTTATATACAAGTAACAATCATGTAATTAATTAATGGTCCATCTAGCTATTACATAAACTATATAGTTTATCAATTCATACCAGGAGATAAATAAACAAGATATTACGAATAAGTTTTTACAAGTATTATATAAAATAATTATCACCTGTTTTGTCCCATTTGAAACGCAGAAATGGGAGGGGATGAGAATTCATTAGTATTATATTATTGCACTATATTATATAATATATTAATATTAAATAATATAGATGTAAATGTAGATAAAGTAAAATATCCAATTTGTGATTTTATATAATTTTTTTGCTAGGATGTATATATGGAAACTCTATTTTTAAATCTATTTTCGCTTTATAGTAGAAATTTTGTTAATTATAAACCCGAAAAAGTATGGTAGAAACTTAATTCTCAAACCGTTAAATTTGTCAAAAAGGATAATGAAAACCTACCATCTCATTCCTATATTTAATGTTTTTAAGAACGAAATATAATAAAGGTTTAATTAGTCAATCCATAGACTAATAAGCTCTTAATCAAATATACGAAGACAAAGCAAGTTAATTTACAAAGCAAAAATAAAATATTCCATTAGACTTCTTGAAAGTACTTAGAAATTTAAGACGAACAAATATAAAAAGCCGAATTATTGATCTCACAACGCACGCTTGCAGAAATTTCCTCACAACAACCACCAAATTTCTGAAAGAAAGAACAATGCTTTAGATCTTTCAAACCTCCTCCAAACTAAACCAATATTCAAAACCACGTGCTCCCTAATAAAATTCATACCCGGTCCGAGTACACTAAACCTGACCCGAGCCGAAAAACCTTATAAATATCCCCCATGCAAACTCACGAAATTAACAACTCAAAACACTCTTCATCACAAACATTTTTCTCTCACTTTCTCCTCCAATAATGGCTTCTAACTACGATCAACTTACTTCTTCCAGAGTGGCGATCATCGGTGCTGGCGTTAGTGGTTTAACAGCCGCTAAGCACTTAGCTCACCACAACCCGACCGTTTTCGAAGCCTCGGATTCGGTCGGAGGTGTTTGGAAGAGCTGCACTTACGAGACGACAAAGTTACAATCGGCTCGAGTCGATTACGAGTTCTCTGACTTTCCATGGCCCAATAGAGATGACTCTACTTTCCCATCTTATGTTGAGATATTGGATTACTTGGAATCTTATGCTAAGCATTTTGATCTCCTCAAGTTCATGAAGTTTGGCTCTAAGGTCATCGAAGTTAGGTACACCGGTGACGGCGACACTCCACAGATGGTTGACCTCGGTGGTTACGGCAACTTGTTGCCCGGTAAACCTGTATGGGAAGTTGCTGTTCAGAACGGAGATGCTGGAGATATTGAGGTTTGTCTTAATTTTTTTACATGTCTTCATCTCATAGATATATTTGCTTATGTATTCTTGCATGCAGATCCTTCTTCATGCTCATATAATTTGTAATTTAAGACTTTTTTTGTACGATAAGAACTTTGTATCTCAAATTAAAATTAAACTCATCTCTAGAATTTTATGTGACAAAAAAAAATACCGATCTCTCTAGAATTTATAACAGCCATGTAACTTTTGTAGTGGCGAAAAATAATTTTTGAATATGCATTATGTATATGAACTGGTGTTTTTGTTGTAGTTACACTTTAAATATTATTTTTTAATCTAAAACTTGTAAATGAACTTCCAAATAGTTATTGTAAATTATTGCATGCACCATTAATTAACTCGAGTTTACGTACTTTTTCTTGTGTTTTTTAAGTTCTTTACGTCTATTATGAATCATTAATTCCATGATATTTTTTTGTACATGTGTGTGCAGTGGCATGCATTTGAGTTCGTGGTAGTGTGCACCGGAAAATTCGGCGATGTGCCAAGAATACCGACGTTTCCGGCGAAGAAAGGGCCGGAAATATTCAAAGGAAAAGTAATGCATTCGATGGATTACTGCAAATTAGACAAAGAAGAAACTTCTCATCTCCTCCGTGGTAAGAAAGTCGCCGTCATTGGGTTCAAGAAATCCGCCATTGATTTGGCTTTAGAGTCTGCTTTAGCCAATCAAGGTATATCTATTCTCTTTCTTTCACAGAAGTCTTTGATTATTTAACAATTGGCTCAAGTCAAAATATAATATATAGTATTAATTGTTTTTATTGGACTTGGACCTTTATTCTGATAGGCCAATCAAACAGTTGCTCATAAGTTTGTAATATATAAACCAACGATTAAATGAATAATCCAATTTGACCCATTTCAATCATTACATGATCAATATATGATTCCAATAACTAAATAAAATATTTTAATCTTGCAGGAGAAGGTGGACAAGCATGCACAATGGTGGTGAGAACAACACACTGGGTGTTTCCGCATTATTGGGTGTGGGGACTACCATTCTTCTTGTTCTACTCAACCAGAGCTTCTCAATTCCTCCATGATAGGCCTAACCAAAGCTTCCTTAAAACTCTCTTTTGCCTCATATTCTCTCTTCTGGTTTGTGACTTTAAAACCTACTACTTTCGTCTCTATAAATTGCTCATTTTATATATGATATATATGTGGATTTTCTAAGTTCTAATAAACATATGACATAAATACAGCGTGCTGTGGTTTCCAAATTCATCGAATCATATGTTATGTGGAAGCTTCCTCTAGAGAAGTATGGTCTTAAACCGGACCATTCTTTTGAAGAAGACTATGCTTCTTGTCAAATGGCAATCATCCCGGAGAATTTCTTTGAGGAAGCGGATAAGGGTATGATTCGGTTTAAGAAAACATCAAAATGGTGCTTTTATGATCAAGGGATTGAGTTTGAGGATGGGACTACGCTAGAAGCTGATGTTGTGATACTCGCAACTGGTTATGATGGCAAGAAGAAGCTTAAAGCCATTGTTCCTGAACCCTTTCGGACTTGGCTTGAGTTTCCATGCGGTGTTATGCCTCTGTACAGGTACATACACTTATAGAATCGCCATCATAGGACTATATGATATCTTGTGCAAATTGAATAAAAGTAATTAAAGTCGATATAGTAAATATAAAATTACACGCTAAGTCATTATATAGTACTAGTGCACTCCTACGTTCTTCTAATAATCATATGAAATTGGAACGTTGTTTATAATAACAAATCTAAATTGCAGGGGAACAATCCATCCTTTAATACCAAACATGGGCTTCGTGGGATACGTTCAAAGCAACTCAAACCTACACACATCAGAGCTACGTTCCCTGTGGTTAAGCCGGCTCGTGGATGGGAAATTCAGATTACCGAGCAAAGAGAAAATGCTGGATCAATTCTCCAAGGAAATGGAAGTGATGAGAAGATCGAGCAGATTCTATAAACGTCATTGCATTTCTACTTTCAGCATCCAACATGCTGATGATTTGTGTCATGACATGGGACTCAATCCTCGGCGTAAATCCAACTTGTTCCTCGAAGCCTTTAGTCCTTATGGTTCTCAAGATTATCGACTCGGTCAAGAAGAAAGAAGAAACTAATATTTGAATATACTACTGATGATATATATATATATATATATAACGAATTGTTACATTTGATGGATGAAATCTACTGCGTATGAATAATCATGTATGTTCCACTACATGAGCTTTACTATTAAAATAAGTGTTGTTTGTACTCTTGTAATTGTGTGAAGATATAATTATTAAAGTCTTAGTATCAGTTTTGATTTTTGATCTCGTTATTTTACACTTTAGTCAAAAACAACTAGCAACTTAAATTTTCTTTACTTTCTTACTTTTGAAAATAATATTTCTTTTGAAAAAAAAACTAGATTTTAATTTTTCAGAACCATTTGTTCTTTTTTTTTTCTGTTGCGGTCTTTGCCTCCGAAGAAAAATTCCAATTTTGTCCTTTTTGGTTTTGGGTCAACGCCAAGTCACTTCAGCAGTTCAGCCAGATATTTCCTCACTTGAGAGACAGCCACTCCCTTTTGGCTCTTCAAATAGCTGTTTCCATTTTCCCAACTGCTTCAAATTGGAGAGTAATTACCCACTAATCATTGGAGTCACTTTGTCAATGAAACTTTGTTGCTAGTTCTCTTCAATCTGTGACTAGTAGCTTGTGGTAATGGTAATAGTGATTGGGTTGCCTCACTTCTGATATATCATCTCCTCCATGGCAAGAAAGTCGACGTCATTTGCTTCAAGAAATCCGCCATTGATTTGGCTTTAGAGTCTGCTTTAGCGAATCAAGGTATAAAACTTTTTTTTTTTCATTTTTGAAAGATATATAACTATGTATATTATAATTATTTCTTCACACAAAAGTCGTTGATAAATCAACAACGGGTCAGCTTCACTCTAACAATTGCCTCAAGTCAATATATATATTTCTTATGATAATCTCTCTCTACATATTTATATATATTATTATATATATGTATATATCTACATATTTATGTAGTATTATATCTTTGTTGGACTTGGACGGTTATTCTTATTGGGACAATCAAACCGTTGTCCACAAGTTTTGTAATAAACCAACGGATTATATATTGTTCCAAAAAAATAAACAAAAAATTATAAAATTTTGCAGGACAACAAGCATGCACAATGGTGGTGAGAACAGCACATTGGATGATTCCGCGTTATTGGGTGTGGGGACTACCATTCTTCTTTTACTACTCAACCAGAGCTTCTCAGTTCCTCCATGATATATAGGCCTAACCAAAGCTTCCTTAGAAGCCTCTTTTGCCTCCTATTCTCTCTTCTAGTTAGTGATCTTAATTTTGTCTCTATAAATTGCGGCTCTCTAAGTTCTTATAAACATATGAAAATACAGCCTGCTTTGGTTTCCAAATTCATCGAATCATATGTTATGTGGAAGCTTCCTCTAGAGAAGTACGGTCTTAAACCGGACCATTCTTTTGAAGAAGACAATCTTGTCAAATGGCTATCATACCGGAGAATTTCTTTGAGGAAGCGGATAAAGGGATGATCCGGTTTAAGAAAACATCAAAATGGTGCTTTTATGATCAAGGGATTGAGTTTGAGGATGGGACTACGCTAGAAGCTGATGTTGTGATACTCGCGACTGGTTATGATGGATACAAGAAACTCAAAGCCATTTTTCCGGAACCTTTCCGAACTTGGCTTGAGTTTTATGCGGTGTCATGTCTTTGTACAGGTACTTAATTGAAAATCTTGTCACAAATTTCTGAATGAATAGATAAAACCGTTATTGTAATAACAACGTTAATCCGTGTGGGTACATAATTAAAGCCTACATATAATATTAATTCTTATGCTAATTTGATAATCATTTGTTGATTGTAATAGCAAAAATTAATAAATAAATCTCAGGAGAACAATCCATATTCCATCCATTGATACCAAACATGGGCTTCGTGGGATACGTTCAGAGCAACTCGAACCTACGCACATCAGAGCTACGTTCCCTGTGGTTAAGCCGGCTCGTGGATAAAAAATTCAAATTACCGAGCAAAGAGAAAATGTTGGAAGAATTCCTTAAAGAAATGGAAGTGATGAAAAGATCGAGCAGATTCTATAAAAGTCAATGCATTTCTACTTTCAGCATCCAACATGCTGATGATCTGTGTAATGACATAGGACTCAAGCCTCGGAGAAAATCCAACTTGTTCCTCGGAGCATTTAGTCCTTATGGCTCTCAAGGTTATGGATTCGATGAAGAAGAGACTAAGTAAATGAACATGCTACCAAAAGAAATATAACAGGTGTTCAAGATGTGGCAAGGCAGGCCACAAAAGAGTTTCGTTGCACGTACGAATCCCATATAATTATCTACCCATGCAGCCAGCTATATTCATTATGTCATAAGCTTTATCGTCTACTTATTTACTTGTTATATTGACGTCTTTGGTTTTAGCGTCCATCTCCGTAGCTTTATGTTTTACGATTTGTTCCATTGTATGTTTCACCTGGTCACTGTGATTTTACTCGATTTGAATAAAACTTTTAAAAGATTTTATTGGACTCTCCACAAAAAAATTTCTCATGCAAATTGTTTCCATATCTTATCGAAAAAATTATTCTAAGAAAAAAGGATTGCATATTGCATATAATTTAATAAGTCTACTATATATAAGTCTCCGCGTAAGAACGGAAATTCCAATTTTATCCTTTATATGGTTTTTGGGTCAACGGCAAGTCGCGCTTTAGGCAGAGATTCACCTAAACCCTAAATCGTTGGTTGGGGTAGCGATAATCGGCGTGCGATGGAGGGTGTAGAGAAGTTTTTCGGCAAGATAGTAAAAGATGCTAAATCTGCAGCTTCTTCTTCTTCCTCTTCTCTCTCCGATTTTGCCGATAACCTGCTGCTCGAGAAACGCGCCGCCGCCTCCTCCAACTCCACTTCTTACGGCAATTCCGGCATCTTGGTCAACAGACCTCCGAGGTAATCTGCCGACATCTCTGTTTTTCGCGGGAGAGGATTATGGATTCTTGGTCTGCTTTAGAGAGAAATTAGTAAAGGGGACAGATTCTTTTCTTATCTTAGGGACTATGATATGATGATATTGTGTTACATTTGTATTGGTTTCTTGAAACGATCCCTTTACTTGTCCGGACTCATTATATAGGATTCTTTAGGACAAACAAGTTAGAGATTAGTGTTTTGTTTTTTCTTACTTTATTTGACTTATTTATGTTGTAGTGTAATGTAGTATGTACTCTCTACTTGTTGTTCATCTTTTCATCTTTTCATCTGTGACTGTTCTGTTGGTGGCAGTGGAGTATCGGTGTGGACGTGTTCAAAGCTGTGCGCTGTTTTCTTCGTCGCTGGAGTGTTTGTTGGTTATACCCTTAAGAGACGTGTCCGAAGCTGGGCTTCTAAGCTGCTGAGAAGAATCAAAGATGATTAAAACTCTTTCCTCTGTTTTGCTTTTTTTTTTTCTTTTTTTGGGGTACAGTTTTACTGCAAATGCATTATTACTCTGTTCTCAAGGCACTTCTGTCGATGAAAGTTTCTTGTTTAATTTTCGTCCTCTGTGACTCTACAAATAGCTTTGTGGTAATGGTAATAGAGATTATGGGGTCAGCTCTGGAAAGACGCGTATATATATATGTCATTAAGTAAAGTAACTTATATTTTGTTATTTTGATCATGCCTTTAGGCCGGTCGGTCTATACAAACATGCAGGACAATGTTTCCATGTGACATATAGTGTATATATAATCTATTTTGCTAAGTGACTGTTGAAGTTAGCATGAGAAAAAAATTAATGGGCTGGCCGGATTTTTAAACCTCTCGCTTAAGGGGAAGTGATGATAGAAGCTGACTTGTGTAAATCGAATTAGAAATGCTCTTTATGGAATTCGAACCGTGTGCTTGTTTTTTTACTCATTTCTTGTGATAGCTTCTTCAACTCCTTTGCCACGGTTGGTATGCCGCAGTAAAACACTCCTGCAACAATACCATAAATCGTTTTCACTTATAATGCTTCTTGGCCTAGATATTAGCAAACAGGTACCTTCTTTTGTTTGCTTTCTCTTTTCTTATCCCAATGGTATTAATTCATTAGCAGCTGATTGTATAAAGTAATATTTACCGACTGTTGAATTTGGATGCTTTTTTCCTATGCTAGTGAAGACATCCTTCCAGTTGGGCCTTGCAAAATGTGTTCTTACCTGTTCGAATGAATCATTTTATATCTTGTTAGTGGTTGGGAAACAGAATGTTGGTCTGATGATATGTATGCTCTGAAACAATTTGTCTTACCCGTGTTCCAGATAGAATATCAACCCCGTGTTTGGCATGGTTCAAAGCCTGGACCATCTTTATCAGGGTTGATCTTGCATCTCCTTCATCATATACGCTTGTAAGGTAGTTGTGCAACTCAATCTGGCCCTGTTTTACGGGAAAGATGTGAAGGAATTAACATCTTAGTATATCGATCAAATATAGGTTAAATAGTGATGAAGATATGTTATTACTCTGCAGTCCATCTCTGATATTTCCTCCATTACTCCTCTAAACCATTCGACGGATCCTGGCTCCCTTGTAACCCAGTAGAAGTGAGCCTTGACGGCTTTCTTTCTCCCTCCTTGTGTTGACGTTGGGGTTATTGTGGAATATGAAGATGGATAGCTATTCCAGCTGAAATCTGATCTGCTAAACTCATTGTCCTGCGCCACAAAAAGTTTAGAGATATTATGTATTTGGTGCAAAGGTTCCTGAAAAAGACTGAAACCTTTCTGTTGCACTGAATCGGGCTTACTGTTTGTTCATCTCTTGAATTGTTCAGGAGGTCCTTGAGGATGCTTATGAAAGGAGTAGCTCCGATCCCCAACCCAACGAGGAGCAGGACATCATAACTTCTGTAGTCCTGTGCTGGAGCTCCATATGGACCATCTACTAATAATTTCGGTCGTCTGTCCAATGCAGGATCAATCATCAAGGCATGTTAATACTAAGTTGTATCTTATTATAGTAGATAGTAGGAAGCAAAGAAGGTGTCTTGGAATTTACTGTGATAGGTCAGTATTGCCATAGGCAGAGAATTTCGATCGGCCAATCACGCATGTTGAAAGATCTTTGCCCACTGTTAGAACTCGTTGTAGCTCCTCTGTCCAGTCTCCGAGTGTTCGGATGTGAACACTAAGTTGGTCATCTCCTGGCGCAGAGGTAATAGAAAAAGGGTGCCTGGAAAAGGTTTAGGTAACATATTAATATGTGTGAAACTCGAGAAATGTTTGCTTAACAGTATGAGGAATTTGGTATCAGAACTCACCATTCAAATCGAGAGATTGTTGGACACTGCAAGAATATATATTGACCGCTCTTGTACTTAAATCCAGGAGGCTTTGACATGATTAAACTGAGTACTTCCCCAGGTAGCATAGAAACCTGCAGAGATCAAGATTTATATGTTATGTGTTTTTGTTTATTCAAACACCTTTTTAACACGAAGGAGAATTTGCTCAGTGAAACGTTGGTTTACCTTGAGGATTTTGACAGAGTAATGCTTGGACCTACAAGCTCGCAGACTTCGTTCTGCCACATAGAGCACCAGAGGAACCGAGATATACATCCAAGTCTGAGAGTTTTGAACAGCAATAAATTTAGGTTTTTAAAAACATTTTCAGCATTTAAGTTCAAGAGCAAAGTGATATTTAGGTTTCTGCTTACAGTTTTCTGATACCACTTATCAGCGAAGAAGAGGAAGGTCCCGTGCACAATAAGCATAATGTAGACAACCACTAGAAGGTGATGCGTGTACCAGAAGGCGTTAAAGCCAGTTAACCGATCAAGTGGTGCCGGTAAACTCACACGGTTTCTCCTGAAATGAGTTGATGCTAATGTGAAGGCGATGGTTGTCAAGATTACCATAGAGATCCCAGTGATTCCTTCTGGACCTGTCATCAGGTCTTTGAATGTGGGCTTAACACCATTGAAGGGAGAAGCGATCAAGGCAAAATCTTCTGGACTCGAGTTTATAATCCGTGGAAAATCACACGCTAAATGAGTACCAGCATGAACAAGTATCCCAATCACTATGGCACAAGCAATAATCTGCAACGCAGAGAAGCAAAGGGTTCTAGATCTCAAGTTTTGTATTGATGAAGAGTGAAAAAACGGAAAGAGCTAAGGAAGGTTGCTTAGTATTTTACCTTATGGAAGTTGATGTTATCATCAAAAGGAACAAAAGCTCGAGCGCGTGTAGATCTCAGCCAAGTCAAGGTGTTTCTACAGACAGGTAACAGAACCAGAGCCATATTGAGCTTGAGAGTCTCTGCAGCTCCTTTGGCAGTAGTTAAACAATAACCCATGACCTTAAAAGCAGCTTTGTCTTTGTACTGTAAAAACTTCCAGACGAAGAGAATGGCCATAACAATGACCCATAGTAACAGAACCCAGATTCGCTGCCAATTATCTAGAACCATACACTTAAGCGTTTGTCTACATTTTCGAACCACATGACGAGGTCTAATTAGATTCCGACTTGGTGTACTCATTCCAACGCTTGCCGTGCTAAGCGGTCTACTGTAGTTCATGTATGTGTCTCTCTGAAGTAAGAGTGTCTCGAGTTGCCATAACTGAAACAACACAAAGGGTTTTGAAAAAAAAAAAAAACAACAACATTGATGATAGTGTCTCTCTGCAGATTTTTTATTTTAATTTACCTCAATGTATCCAAAATTCTCTGGATCGAGTTCTTCCATGATCAGAGATGCGTACTCTTCTGCTTGTTCCTTGAGTTTTGCTAACTTGTTTGCTGATGCGCTTAACATTAAAAGCTGTGTTTCAAAGGATAAACGTTATTTAGGATCTTTTGATTGTTGTAAACGTAACTTACGCGTTTGCGTTCATATGTTTAAAAACAATTACTTCTTTGATTTCTTCTCTAGTGATCCTCCCATCTTCGTTGCTGTCAGCCCTGTAACAAAACAGGTTGCATTCTTTTATTTATCGGAAACACTGAGGACTTAAATATGTTAATAGACCGTTAAATGAAAAAATAAATAAATTACCAACATTAACAGAACAAGAAAAGTTTTTATTATTTTTGTCATAAAAATGACAGAGTAACGGCAAATTCGTTGAACTAAATGTTTGGTAAAAAGATGAAAAATAGCAAAACATTTTGTCATTTGGTGGATTTTAGAGTCAGGACCTCTTTTATTTTATTACTTGCAAGAAACTAATTGCGGGAAGGAATCTGAAAGAGGAAACCTTTTTAAAAAATCTGTTAAAAGTTTGTTTTACTGGGCCAAGTAAACCACAACCCATTAGTCAAGCTCACTCGATGTTTTTCACCGTTGATTGCGTGAACTAACAGATCCAACGGCTAAGAACACCACGTGATTTAAATGATACATCTATCTATCTACAAGGATATGTGATATAAGTGAAACATTTCGATTGCATTTGCCTTTAAAAACTTCGTAATCCAACATACCTAACACATGCTTAATTATTCCCCAAATTTAGAAAATTCACTGTGAAGTTGCGGTAGTCCCACTAAAGAGATAACAATTTGCAATCAAAGAGTGATTGGTGAGCTAATTAATTTCTATAGTTAACAAAATTTACTCAATTGGATTACTAACACACAAAAAACCTATTTTTATAAAAATGCAAGTTGATGAGAGAGTTCATCTACATTATTCAGAACTCGGGATACGGCAAAATATATTAATCAGAGATAAACTTTTCGTCAATCATTATTGTCATCAACTAATTATTCGTTGCACTTGGATCAAACCCATTTGTTTTCTTATGCTTTTCAAATTGCAATGCGTTATTCCCGTAACAGTTATAAACGTAAAGACAAAACCAATTTTTATTTAAAGAGAAAGACTTAAAAAGCAAGAAAGAGAATTGGAAACGTACATATCGAAGAAAATTTGAAGACGCGCGTCGAAGCTTTGGTCAGAAATCTGTAACCAGAAATCGTGAAGCTCATCTTTCGTTATCTTCTCCAGTTTCTGCCTTCTTCTTCGAGCCAAAGCGTCGAATACACTCACCGCGAACTCCTTCGAATCCTTCATCCCTTTTTTCAACATTTTTAATAAGAATTTTTAAACATGTTTTTGTAATATGTAAATAGATTTTCTTGTTTCTGAGCTTATAATTAAACTAACTTACCAACGCACTCTCCAAAATCTTCTCGCGCAAGCAAACCTTCTTTAGAAAGCGATACGAAACGCTTCTCAACGTTCTTCCACATCTGATCGCAATCGCAGTCACAATCGCAGTCGCAGCTGTTTCCTTTCGTGGTTTTGCTGATGAACTGTAACCCCTTAAGCGCTCTCTGTGCGCTCGACGTCGTTCTCTGTAGTTTCGCGTTTTCCTTTCTTTTATCTCTCGCGGACATAATAGGCGTCTCTGCCTGACGTTCAAGATCTCTCTCGCGGGCGATAGAAGAAGTCGTCGTCCTCGTCGAGTCCGACCTCAGTAACCTCCCCAACGTCTGCCGGATCCTCGTGGACGCCGTCGAAAGACTCCTCGTTAATCTTCCCGTCTCCGTCGTGGCCGCATGACGTTCGAAATCTCTGTCCCGGGAGACTGAAGAAGCCGTCGTTCTCGTCGAATCCGACCTAAGTAACTTCCCGAATGTCTGCCGGATCCTCGTAGGCGCCGTCGAAAGACTCCTCGTTAACTTTCCCGATATTGGCCGAGAATCAACGGAAGCCGCCTCCGACATTCCGCAGACGACGATGGAGTCGTCGCCGTCGAGCTCTAACGTCACCTCGACGAGCTCACTTTCCCAGCTGCTTCCGCTTCCAGAGTCTCCATGACGACTCAAATCGTTGAGAAAAACAGGCAGCATTGCGCCGCCGGTGACTGGTGAAGGTCTTAGCGCCACGACGTCGTCGTCGAGTCCATCGGGGACGTGACTGAAACTCGACTGCGTTGAGAAACTCAGAGGAGATAACTTCATTATTCAACCACCTACACTCATACGCATGGATATGATTTAAGTTAAATTTAAATTAAATATATCTCCACCCTCTTCGAATTTCACCGGTCGCCATGAAAGAAGAGAAAAGAAGGTGAGAAAAACCAAAAAAAGAAAGAAAGTGAAAAGAATAATAAAGAAAGAGAGAGAATCCGAAAACAGGAGAGGCACTTCTCAACCGATCGATACAAACACCTACACACAATTTTCAACGCTCGTTTTTTTTTTCTTTTTGGTGTGGCTAAGGTCGTGTTTCACAGTTGCTGTTTGCCTTTCTTCTTCATCTTCTCCTTCTTGATTTAATTTAACTTTAAATTTTTGTATGCGAGTCTTTTTTCCTATCTACTTAAACTAATCACCTCTACCAATTATCAATATTATTGTTACGAAATATAAAGATTAGTTGTTGTTGATGTTGTTTACCACAAAGAAAAAATGGATGGGAATATATTAATATTGGGTTATGGTCTAACTAATCTGATTAATTCACAATATATTAGGTTTTGACTGGTGACCAGAGAATTATAAGAAACAATTACATATGATTTTTTTTTTCTGCAGAAAATTAGGCTTTAAATGATAACCATTTGGAGAATAATAAGAATGAAATGGAAAATAACTAAAGAGAACAAAATTATAAAAATTAAAAGGAATATTTGTTTCTTTCCAAATTTGATAAGTAATATTTTTACTATTTAATTCTTTACAAATTAGTGAATGAGAAAGAATGAAATGTAATAAATATTATTTGTGAATGGTGTAATTTTTTTAGGAATGAAGAGGAATTCAATATTCCCATTTATTTCTTAAGTCACCATTCAGATTTTATAAAACAAAAATATTCTTTATCAGAGAAAAAATAAAAAAACAAAAAAAATTTCTTTTATTTTATTCATTTTCATTTTTTTCTCTTCATTTTTATTATTTTTGAAGTGGTTACCATTCACAATCTTAGTTTATGAATTTCGCCGCCAAAATTAATGTCTAAGAACAATAACTTACTGATCAATCAGTGATCATAAAGTAACTATATATCGCATACAAATTACAATGATCATAAGCGGTATTAATTGACATTTGTGGCTAGTGTACCTTAATGAATATGCAAAGGGAAAGAATTGTTGTCTGAATACGCTGGCAGAAACTCAGGAGATTACGCCACGTGGAAACTTTAAGACAGGGTCGATTACTTTATATTGCCCTTACTTTAATTAATATGGAAATATTAAGGGAGAAGGCAGAGAGTGGGAGACAAGAATACGTAATTTATTTATACGCTATATAAAAAATTTAAGTATGTAAAAAAAGAAAAATGAACTGGCAAAAAGAAGAAGAGGAAGAGGAAGAAGAAGGTCAAAGAGATGTAATGTAATGAAAGGAGACCAGACATATATATAAAGGGGCTTGAAGGAACAGAAACTTCTGGTATGTGTTTAGTGACAATCAAACCTAAATGCTACGCTTTGTCGCAAAGCAGTACATAGCCAATGTTGTACGTCCTAAGTTTTGAGTACCTCCTCCTCTTCTTCTTCTAGAATCTCTCTCTCTCTCGCTTTTGTTACCTATCCTCAGGTTGGTTTATGGGCTTTATGGGCCATTATAGCGTCTACAGTATATTTAGAGATCAACCCGATCGGTTTCGACCATTGGTCATACTTCTATCATTAAGCATTTTAGTCGGTTTTTAAAAAAATAGTATCGTCAATTGCTATTTGTCGATGGTTTGATAATAGTCTATAGTAAGATGAGTTGTTGTGGAGTTCAGATTTTAGGAATCTATTCAGGCGAAGTGTTATTTGGTTAAATATTATAACTAACCACTAGTAGATTGTAAAATCATATCAATTTATAAAATTTTCACAATTTATCTCGTTTAAACGAAGAACCAAATATATTGGATTAATCCGTAAGACTATAAAAACATGTGAATAAGGATCACTACGAAGTCTTTAAAAAGTTTTCTTTGTAAAAGTATCTCTTAGAAGTTTTAAAATAATATTCAGATAGATTTTAATAACAAAACGTTCAAATGTGGTGATGAATAAAAACAAAATATAACAACATGGTAATAGTCACACATTGCACACAAATATACATTAATTAAGAAGAGTTTATAATAATTATATGGTAGAATTAATATAGAAAGTGATATGGTAGCACTCGTAGCAGCCAGCAACGTGCATTCCACTCTTGTTGAAATCCATGTTAGACTAGGCCACGGCTCTTGCTATGTGTATTTTTTCATCCATTAATAATTATAAATCCCTTTGGCTGACAAGATCGATTTCTGTAAACAATGTATATTTGTATGACAAGGGATATGATAGATGTCCTCGTTTCCTATATAACTTGTTTAAGTATATCAAGTACTTTTCTAGTAGTTGCCAACTCTATATCATATCTCAATAGTTTAATGTATGTGAATATGCAATGAAATATCTATACATTTTAAGAAGAAGAATCTGAAATAAGAAGAAAACAAAAATCTTTACCAAGACAACTCTAGTAATTTAATCTGAACATATATTAATACTAGAGTATAGTGTTTTATCTAAGGTTTAACAGATACAAAAAAAGTCACTAAAATCTATACCGTGACAATAACACTCTAATATTTTTAAATGTTTCTATATTAAAAATGGGATAGAGTATAGCGTTTTAAGTTTAACAGATATAAAAGAAATTCACTTTTAGCTCTCTGACTTCGGAGGCTCAACCCAAATCTATATCAAGAAACTATAACCTTATTCTTGTTGATTTGCGTTACAGATTAATTTGTATGTATGATAATATTTGTTGCCAACGGATGGATGCATACTAGATTTAAAGCAACAATATATCTCAGAAATCAACGTCATCATATGGTGGGCCTCGTGAAAATTGTCAAATATCAGAATGTGCCTGAAATAAATTGGGCTTGAAAATAGACGAGGCTCATGAGCTGTATCGTTGATATGTATATACTTATTGGGCTAAATTGGCAATAACTTTTTTTGGGTCGGAAAAGAAGAAGCTAGTAAAGAAAAAGGTATCTTCAGTGTGTTTTTTCTGTCCGTCAAAGTACAAAAATAAAGAGTACAAAAATAAAGCGGTCTTTTAAGGAACTTTGATTTTCGGTAATAAAGTAAAATTTAGTAAGACACATGAGTATCAGTATTTAATTATTTATCTATCTAAAATTTAAGACACATGAGCCATGAGGTGAGTTGGACCTTTGATTGAACATGAGTGGGGAGGGAATAAAAAGGAGGGTAATTTAATTTTTGCTTCCCGCACGCTAACAGATAGGCCCCATGATTCTATTCGGTGTTGGATGTTGACACGTGTCTTCCTTTTTACGTATATTGCCGTCCGATGAATCTATCAATATGACGGCATCTATGTTTGAAGGAAAAAACCTAACCCGTCCAACAAATTACATTAATACTATATTCCTGTTTCTCTTATGATAAAATTTTCAAAAAATCTTTAAAACTATAAAATAGCTTCTTCTGTTTTTGGTAGAAACCAGTGTGCCTTTAAACAATATAGTTTTTGAAGTTGTATTATGAGAATTTTGCGTGGAAAATGTTATCCAATATATATATATATATATATATATATATATATATGTGGAGGAAAAAAAGAAACAAGAATCCCAAGCAGGAAAAACAAGATACCTGGTGATTGAGACCTCAGTGGTCCGTATTCATCAACAAGATATGATCTAATCCATTTACGTACGTAGTTCTCTGCCGACTGCAACTTACTGTACGTCAACGCCATTTAAACCAGATCAAGCTGGTTGAGTTATCCAAATACAATATTTTTATAAAGGAAAAAAAAACGATCAATTTTTAAGATTCTTAATTCTTAAATTATACAGATGATTTAAGAATTAAGAATCATACTTATAGATGATTCAATCCCACCAAGTGACCGAGACAAGTTTCGAGTTTTTGGTTGTTGTCTCTTAATATAACCACATATGAAAGCCATAAATAATACTTACTCTCTCTCTCTCTGTTTCAGTTAATTGTCATTTTAGAATCATTTTTATTATAATTTAAGTTTTATTTTAAGTATTCAACGCAAAATTTAAACAATTCTTGTTCTAACAAAATTATTTTATTTTATTAAAAGAAAATTTGTTTGTAATACATTTACTAAAGCTTATAACAGAATTTTTCATATAACAAACTCTGTTATATTGATTTTGGTTTGTATTTCAAACCAAGCCGAATAAAATTAATTATAATTGGCTAGTAGCCAGGCCACTCCAATATATTTAGTATTATCTACCTCACTTTGCTTTGCATTAAAACTGAGTATGTTTATAATTTACAGTTAAAATCGAACGTGTAGGTTTTGATGCGATTGCAACCAGGATTGAATATAGATTGTTAACAGTTTTTTTCTATATGAAGTCTAACTCAAAATATGGTTGTAGTTAAATTTTTACATGTGTTTGTACATATTAAAAATTTTGGGATCGAAGCATAAAACAGACAAGAATACAAGAACAATAAATGTAACATCTAATTTCTAGTTAACATAGATAGATGAAGCTCTAAGCAAATGTTGTGGGGACCGTCGAAACGACGACACTTTGGTCGGTGAATCTCTCTATCTATCAACATAAGAATTTAAGATCGAGGAACTGTCATATTCTTGTCTCACCCCTAAATTCCATACAGTTCTAGGTTTGATTGTTATGAAATCAGCGTTTTACGACTGATAATTAGATATATAACACATATTGTTTGATTGAAAAAAATCTTCTCTAGTTATATCATTTATTATAGAATATTGTGGACAAAAAAAGGAAAAAACAATCATACGTAAATGGTATCCTCATATTCTCTTCTTTGTGCATTGAAGTTAATAGAGAAAGAAAATCTTCATCGTGTATATTAATATATATGTAGAAAATAAACATTCATATATAACTACATATGAGGATAGTTTTCTCTAAATAGAAATACAATCTATAAATATTGTTAATCTTTGTATTTTTAACAAATAAATTCATTCAAATCCACCCAAATTCATTATAAAATCAAATCTATTAATAAATATGTATTATTGAATAACACATGATTTTAATTAGAATTTATAAATTATAAAACCAATAACACATGATTTTAACATAGATTATAAAATTATAAAATCAATGACACTGGATTTCATTCAAATTTTCAAATTTATTAAAGTACATAAACAAATAATTCCCACTAAGAATCTGGATAAAATATTATCTGTTTTTATTAAAGATTAATGTTTTAGAATTTTCACAAATTTTAAGAAATTTCAGAAAATGATCATTAAACCTTTGTATATTATTATTACTGAAAATAAATAATATAAATCAATGAGGACAATATATGCAATAGTTAACTAAAATTGCATTCAAAATGAGGAAATCAATTTTTGAAATATTTCTTTTCTAAACTATCAAAATTTTTTTTTAAAAACGAAATAATAACAACTATCAAACAGGGGAAAAAACAACTAGCAAGAGGAAAGGAAGAAGAAGAAAAGAAAGGCAGGCTTTCGAGTTATATCAATTCAAATAACACAAATATATTCATTAATAAGCATAATTAAAGGAAATTAATTAATGCCGGGTATGATACGATTAATTTAGCGAGAGATTAGAGGAGAATGATCATAATTGATATTTAGTAATTAAACAATAAGAAAAGGAGGGACGCGGAAAGAGAGGCATGTCGAGTGATGGCATGTAAAAACCTAACATGGGATCATTCCAATTGCATTTCCGACGCCACCAGCTGTGGAATTTCATTACACCGAATCATTCTGTTTGCTCTTATATCCTCTACCACAAAGCCATATATACACACAATATCCTATATATATAAATTTCATATGTGCTTGGTCGTACGTATATATACACTTTCCATGTGTTTTTTTTTACTATTTGTTTGATTTTCTAAAACAAAATAAAATTTAATCATATAACTAAATATATTAAAATATCTATTTAATTTGTAGAAGAAACCTATAGAAGATTCTTAACCAATGGAAATACTCTAAATTTAATTTATATATGATCACGTGGGAAAATCCCAAGAAAACTGTTTCCCCTTACAATGAAAATTGATGTATATGATATATATACATTCATATGTTGTCGTACTACTCGTACATACTACATATCATTGAAAAGAGTATTTCGAACTCACGAGAAAGATTACCACAATTTCCTTTGAACAATAGTTATATTATATTCTATCAAAACAAATATTTAAAAGTACCTATATGAAAAAAGAAAGCTTGATTTTCTTAATTTGTGTAGTCATGTCTTTATAATTTGAGGTGCACTGCACCGAATCACAAGCCATGTGAATTCTGCATGCAGTACTAATCAAGTATCACATATATATAGTAGACTAGACACCAAATTGTAATATCAATTGATCGACATGGTCATTCCGATCCACTATTTGATCATTTTTTTTCCTTCTCAAATTTGTTGATTATGATATATTTTAAATTGCGGACCATGCTAATTCTGCAGTACTAGTACATCCGTATGGTTTTTTTGTTATTGTGAAAAAAATGAATACATGTATATATGTATATATATATATGTTTATAGTTTCAAGTTTCAACTACGAGTATATATTATTTATTATTATATGAATCGTCTATCATACATAGGTACAATGACAAGAGAGGAAATGAAAAGTAAGATAAAGAAATAGAGAGAAAAGGGAAAAACGTGTAATGTTGATAGTAAGATTCTCTGTTGATTGATGACTGAGAAAGGGAGAAGTAGTTGAGTCTTGTCGCATAATCTATGCTTTTACTAACGTTGGTTTCCCACATACTCTAAACCTTCTTCCATTGGTTGTGTTGTCCTTAGTGTTGGTTGCAATTTGTAAGTACGTGTCATGCTTATAAAGATCAGAACAACTAAAAAGTCGTATGATTTTACATGTTATCATTATGCATTTGTTCCATAGTGATTAGTGTATGTAGCCTAGATTCTTTCTTTTTGCTATGATCAGAAGATATCTTGAGATGAAACCAAAGTTAGTCTCGATATTTGTAGTCATAACTAATACTATATATTAGTTGCCAAGTATAGGCGAAGCAGTAATCCAATGTTAATATCTAAAATATTTTTTTTTTTTAATGAAACCAAAATTAAGTTTGAACTCTATAGTGGTAACTCTATGTGTCATAGTTTTTAGTTACAAATGAAGCAGAAATCAAATGTTTTTTTTTTTGGTAAGAAGCAGAAATCAAATGTTAAGATATGAATTTACTATCTAATTAATTTTTTTTACCATCTATACATTCAAATATGGGTCATTCCAATAGGCTTTTTTTTCCTACTCAGTCACTTTTACAGGTGAAGATAGTCTATAATTCTATATATATACCATTTGTACGAATCTTTTTATGTATGTGTATTGATCTATTGTAACATTGTCTAATATAACACTCAGAACATTTAATAGATAATAATTACATGAAGTCGCGGGAAAAATATCAACGCTAAGCCATTAGCCTTGTCATAACACTGGACATTAATTAGTAAAAAGCGACCATTTTAAATCAGAAGTTCGTTTGTAGAATTAATTAAAAGGTAATCGTATATATGATTTTCATGTAAAGAAGGTAAAAAAAAATTAACCATAAAAAGTTTCGTGATAATTTTTTAAAAATCACATGTCATCTCTTCCTTACACCGACAGATCACGATGACATGCAGAAAAAAAATTCGGAGTGGCCAAGAACATCTTAGATTCTTAAGTAAATAAAAAAATATTTTACAACACAAAAACTAGAAGTTCATGGTGTTATAGTTTATGAAGCAGTGAAAATATCTTACGTTATATAGGTTTTTGGAATTTATTGTAAGAGATTAGTTATATATATATATATAATTATATATAACAGAATTTGTATATATGGTGTATGCATCAATAAGTGACATACATGTGCAGCTGTCTCTAGATATGTAGAAGCTGTCTAGGTTTGACCAATCTCTCTATAATTTTTATCCCTCATCATGTAATACTCATTACCAACAGCCACATGTTTTTTTGGTTAAATAATATGACAAACAATATTCTCGAATATTACACAAAATAATTGTTCAAATAATTTAACAGTGATAGCCTACATACCCATGCATACATAAATGGGAAATGAGTATAAAATATTAGTTTTTCGTGGACGAAAATAACATCACTTGGCAACGCTTAAATGGAAAATGTGTGTTTGATGTTGATTTTTATTGCGTAATCTACAGTGTTTTTGACATGATATGTCTCGCGCGCGTAGTATTTGCTTGCTTTATACAGAATAAGATGTACGTAAGAATAACGTATTCTAGACTTCTAGTCCCGAGTATATAATTTCATCAATGTGGGTCTACCATAAGAATTAACTCGTGAAACTATTTGTAAACTTATGTGTGAGTTTTTAAACTTATTCTTAACCGAGTGATCATCCTGACTTGATTCTTGAATAATATTTGGTGATAATGGAATAGTTGGAATCGTGTCTCCTTTGGAATACGACCCTTTTTATTTCCTAGTTCGATCTTCGGTTGGGACAGACCCATATTCCTTTTCTCATAAAAATATATTTATTAGTTAGTTCGGGTTAAGAAAAATCAGGGCTAAGTTCGGACTTCTTAGGAGCCTTTGAACTCCCCCCCCCAAAAAAACTGATTTATCATAGTGATCAATCATATATAGTTGAAATTTGTATATTCACAAGACGAATCGATCTTGACCAGTACTTGACCAACATCATTGATTGAACCTATGTGTATTTGATCATATTATAAAACAGTCATTTGATTGATAGTTAAAGTGTACGTACTAATGAGTCGATATGGGTAAGTTTCATCCGTATGTGTTAATTATTGGGTTGAGTAAATAAACAAATGAAAATCCAAAGCTGTTATGACAGAGTAGTAATTAGAGAGTTTTGTTCGTTTGTTTTGAAAATTATGCAAAATAGAACTGAAAATGTCAATGATCAAAACAATATAATGGGTCTAAAACTTAATTATCTATGAAAATGTTACATAAAAATGGATACATATTTTTTTTTTGGTAAACGATACTTTTTTTTTGGACTAAAAACGATACTTATAATCTTTATGATAGAATTTCTGGTTTTATTAATCTAAAGTAGCAATAATGCATATAAGAAAGGTGCTGAGAGAAATATCGACGTTAAACCAATATAGATGACAATCAAGATCCATAATATTTGGTATAAGTGGTTTAATTAAGAATAGAGTTTGAGTCTTTCCACGTATTTTGTGGATTAGTTTTAGCTTTGGTACAGGGGATCGGATCTTCCGATTAAAACTAAAAAGTTAAGTCGTAAGACCCGTAACATTGTAAGAACATTTTTTTTTGTACTGCTGAAACATTAAACTAGTGTGCAACAATATTCTTAAGATCGTCTGAAATCCGGTTTACAGAAAAATAGAATATTGTTGGTTGGGAAATATAAGAACAAACGAGAGAGAGTGTGTGTGGTTACGAAGAGGAGAAGAGACACAGAGGCACACACTCACTCAAAAGCAAAACCATTTTGGTTAAACCGAAAGACTCGGTCGGAGTCTAGAGCCTGTCTCTTCCGACATCGTCTGCCACACCTCACGTGCATCCTCACCCATACTCACGTGCACATGCATTTTTTAATGTTTTATGTTTCAAACAAAAACAAAAAAGAAACAATATATTTTTGACCCTTTTTGTAATTGTACATCAATGCAGGGAGAAATTTGGAAATTCGGATATCTCAAAGAAAAAATCAAGTTTTATTTATACGGTGCATCATGCTGCATGAGTACGATAAAATACATATACATGTCAATTTCTATCTGAGAAAGACTAAGTTTGCTTGATGCATATATATATTATTATATTATAGAAACAAAAGTCAAAAGTGAGAAGTAAAAAAGGTGATACATCGAGAATTTAATCAAAACAATGATTGAGTGTTATTAAGATGGTTAATTCGTTTTGATGAGGAGTGGTTTCTGAACACATCAATTGTTGTACGTACATATACCTCCACGCGCAGCATATATTGACCCAAAAGGGAAAACAACCTAAAGCATGCCTACTTTCATTCTTATTGTCTTTGTTGAGATTTACTTTTTGGTGCCAAATCTTTTGAGATTTTGATCCTACATATGTTTAATGACTAATCTTTCGTACTCTTGTTTAATAACCTCTATACGTTAAAAACTATATGAGCTCTTATAGTTTTGGACCTTTTGGTTTAATGTCTATTTAGTGTTGTCACATATCATACGTTTTCACTAAAAAGCTACCACTTGAGTTCTTTATTTTAAGCTCCAAATGGTTTTAGTCTTTATTTTCTTGTGTTTTGATCAAAGCGTTAATTAACAGAGATATCTGGATTTTTTTTTGGTCAAACGATATTCGAATATTTGGTCAGCTAATTAATTAAAAAAACTCCAAAATCAAATTCCCGTTAAAAACATAGAATAACTTAAAGTCACGGTACTGCATATAACTAAGTAAAGAAATACTAATTAGGTTAGAACCTCCCCACTACATACATACACATATACTGAGAACAACCAAAATAAAATAAAAGAGACAGATAAATTACCTGTTTTGTTTGGGATAAATTAAACTAGCTGTTTTCAAGAAACAAAAGTTAAATCATACTACTATGTTAATTTTAAATCAATAAGAAAGATGGCGTTGAAACGAAAAGGCTTTGCTACATTTTATATTGATACGTAGAGAGCTGAAAGTAAGGAACTACTCTCTACTCCTGTCCAGATTAATTGTAAAGCACTTCAAACATAATTAAATAACACTTTACAATAAATAAAAAACCTCAGAAGATTAATAATTATTTCCCTGAAAAATTAATTATTACACATGAAGCTTAGCTTTAATTGGAGTATAATGATGTCCGTAGCTCTGTAAACATGTGAAGTTCTCCTCCTTTTGCGGCTAGTGGGTGCTCCATTGCGTATCAAAAGGAATATTATTATAATCATAATTAAGAAACAAGAAAATACTACTTTTATCAACGGATTAAAATAAGTATTTCCAATGTTTTTTGGTTCGTGACTCGTTATATTTCTCGCATTATACGGACATGTCTCAATTTGGACCGATCCACAACAAACAAATTATCTATAGAGACACACATTACAATTTATGACTGATAACAAATATACGATGAGCTTTATGACTGATAAAAAATAAAGATTGTTTTTTTGGTAATCCTTTCTTTCCTTTTTTTATTAGTTATTTAGTAACTAAGAATCTGTATATGGAAAAAAGTGGGACATCTTTTCTGGTAAAAAAAAGAGTTTTTATAATTTAACTAAGAATCTGTATATAGAATAAGTTATTTAAATAATTAAAGTTTACTTGATTCGGCTTCCAATTCTCGATCCGCCGAACCTAATCCTTAGTTTTATACTTTTCTTAACAAATCCTATATATTATTCTACTAAATAAGTATACACTACAAAAATTTATCTAATTGCATGAAAGCTTTTCATGTTTAATTCGAAACCCGACATAAAAGTACAAAACCATCATAGGAAATTTCCATATCATCAAAGTCAAAAACATTATAGTTGTAAAAAATAAAATAAAAGAGGGAAAATGAACAGAATTTTTAAACCGTGGACTATCATCCAACAACATAAATTACAATCTGAAAAGATAAAATTAAATAGAAAAACGTAGTAAAAAAAAAAAAAAAAGGGGGGACCGACAAGAGAAGACATCAAGTGGGGTGCCACGTCAGAGGGCATAAGAAAAGATTTCATCTTTCCGCATGTATCCGATCCCAATCGCCTTAAATCTCAAATCGAAAAAAAAAAAAAAAAACGAAAAAAAAGAAAAAAAAACACACACACACACTTGAGAATCTGCAAAAACACCATTTACAATAAAAGTTTCAAAGCTTTTAAGAGCTTAAATTTTGCTCAGATGCTCTCAAGTTTCAAATCTTTCTTATGAACTAAAAAAATAAAGCTTTTTTTTCTTTCTTTTCTGTTTGCAAGAATGATCCTTTGTTTCAAAATCATTATTTAGTTTCTCTTGCTCTTTTCTTTTTACCCCTTTTAGAGTAGAGCAATACAGATTTGTTGATTTTGTTGAAGAACTCTGTTTCCTTAAACAACAAAAGAAAAAGACAAACTTTTTTTTTTTGGTTCTTTTCTTTCTGGAAAACCATGAAGGCTCCATCAAATGGATTTCATCCAAATTCAGCAGAAGGTACGAGCTTTTTCTGTTTTTTTTTTCCTTTTATTTTATTAATAAAAAAATCATTCTCAAGATATCTGGATTTGGAGTTCATCACAGTTTCTACATTTCATGTGTTGTGATTTTCTTGATTGAAAAACTGGTTTATATTACTCTGTTCCCAACATGGAGTCAACAGAAAAGCTTACAAATCGAGTTCGTTTCAGTGTATTTAATACAGTGGTTGTCACATTAATGCTGCAAATTTTTTTTTTTAATAAAGCTTCAGACTTTACATGAAACTACACAAAACATTTCTTCCTTTTAACAGATTTAAATTGTTCTTTTTTTCGCTGCGATGAACAGGAGAGAAGAAACCAATCAATTCTCAGCTGTGGCACGCTTGTGCGGGGCCTTTGGTTTCATTGCCTCCTGTGGGCAGTCTTGTGGTTTACTTCCCTCAAGGACACAGCGAGCAAGTAGGTTCCTAACGGAGTGTGTTTGAAAACAATTTGAACCAATCAGTGTTAAGTAATAATATGATCAATGGACTCTTTTCAGGTTGCAGCATCGATGCAGAAGCAAACCGATTTTATACCAAACTATCCAAATCTTCCTTCTAAGCTCATTTGCCTGCTTCACAGTGTTACATTACATGTAAGCCACTTTTTGTCCCCAACTTAGTGAATCGAAATCAGAGAGAGGAGAGGAAGAAAAAGAAGAACTAATCATGACTTTTGTGAAAATTTGAATCAGGCTGATACCGAGACCGATGAAGTCTATGCACAAATGACTCTTCAACCTGTGAATAAGGTCTGCATCTTCAGTCTCCATTAACTTAGCTTGTGCTGTCTTGGTTGAAATTTGAGAACTTGAAACTGATGTTTGCTTGATCACTCAAAATGTGTATCAGTACGACAGAGAAGCGTTGCTAGCTTCTGATATGGGTCTGAAGCTAAACAGACAACCTACTGAGTTTTTCTGCAAGACTCTTACAGCGAGTGACACGAGCACCCACGGTGGATTCTCTGTACCACGTCGTGCAGCTGAGAAAATATTCCCTCCTCTTGTACGTCTCTGACCAAAGCTAATCTCAAATTCTTTGTCTGCTATGCTTCGTCTTTAAACATCTGTTTTGCTAAAAGTTCTGAGGATGCTTAAAACAGGATTTCTCGATGCAACCACCTGCACAAGAGATTGTAGCTAAAGATTTACACGACACTACATGGACCTTCAGACATATCTATCGAGGTTTGAATCGATACCAAGATTGGTTTATTAGCTCAAAAGACTGAAACCTTTAAATCTGATTTGTTTTCTTTGCTGTAATCTGATCTCAGGCCAACCAAAAAGACACTTGCTTACCACAGGTTGGAGCGTTTTCGTTAGCACAAAGAGACTATTCGCGGGTGATTCAGTTTTGTTTGTTAGGTATGAGTCAATATTTAAATTAAAACACTAAGCATAAATGGACTTCACTCTTTTCAATAGGGGAATTGGGTTCTAAATAAAGAACTGTTTTACAGAGATGAGAAATCACAGCTGATGTTGGGTATAAGACGTGCAAATAGACAAACACCGACTCTTTCCTCATCGGTCATATCCAGCGACAGTATGCACATTGGGATTCTTGCAGCCGCTGCTCATGCCAATGCCAATAGCAGCCCTTTTACCATCTTCTTCAATCCAAGAGCAAGTCCTTCAGAGTTTGTAGTTCCTCTAGCCAAGTACAACAAAGCGTTGTACGCTCAAGTATCTCTTGGAATGCGATTCCGGATGATGTTTGAGACTGAGGATTGTGGGGTTCGTAGATATATGGGTACAGTCACCGGTATTAGTGATCTTGACCCTGTTAGATGGAAAAGCTCGCAATGGCGTAACCTTCAGGTAGTGTATATTTAGAGTTACGGTAGGAAACTGATCATTCCTTCTGAATCATTTGCTGAAAAGCTTTTGTTCATGGTTTGAACAGGTAGGATGGGATGAATCAACAGCTGGAGATAGGCCAAGCCGAGTATCCATCTGGGAGATCGAACCCGTTATAACGCCGTTTTACATTTGCCCTCCTCCATTTTTCAGACCTAAGTACCCAAGGCAACCAGGGATGCCAGGTAATGTTTACTTCCATCTATCCTTTCGTCGATCTTTGATAGAGTTTCCGCATATTAACCATTGGAGGTTTGTGTTACAGATGATGAGTTGGACATCGAAAACGCTTTCAAAAGAGCAATGCCTTGGATGGGAGAAGAATTTGGGATGAAAGACGCGCAGAGTTCGATGTTTCCTGGTTTAAGCCTGGTTCAGTGGATGAGTATGCAGCAGAACAACCCATTGTCAGCTGGTGCTGCTGGTACTCAGCTACCATCCGCGCTCTCGTCTTATAACCTACCAAACAATTTTGCTCCCAACGACCCTTCAAAGCTGTTGAACTTCCAATCCCCAAACCTCTCTCCCGCGAATTCCCAGTTCAACAAACCGAGCATGGTTAACCATATCAGTCAACAGATGCAAGCACAACCAGCAATGGTGAAATCTCAACAACAACAGCAGCAGCTGCAGCAACAAGTACAGATGTCACATCAACAGCTGCAGCAACATCATCAGCAGCAGCAAGGGGTTTATAACACAGGTTCTGGAAACAATGGCGTGGGTGTTCTTTCTAACCAAGTCTCTTGTCAGAATCAGTCTACTGGTTTTTCTCAGTCTCAGCTTCAGCAGCAGTCAATGCTCGCTAATGGTGCTAAGATGACCCACCAGAACGTAGTTTCCGCTGGGAACAAGGGATCGTCTCAATCGTTTGCGCAAGAATTGCAGTTTCAGCAGCAATTGGAATTGCATAACAGTACCCAGTTATTGAGAAACCAGCAAGAACAGTCCTCTATGCATTCACTACAGCAAAATCTGTCCCAAAATCCTCAGCAACTCCAGATGCAACAACAATCATCAAAACCAAGTCCCTCACAACAGCTTCAGTTGCAGCTACTGCAGAAGTTGCAGCAACAGCAACAGCAACAGCAGCAGTCAATTCCTCCGGTAAGCTCGTCCTTACAGCCACAGTTATCGGCGTTGCAGCATACACAGAGCCATCAATTGCAACAACTTCTGTCGTCTCAGAACCAACAGCCCTTGCCCCAGGGTAATAACAGCTTCTCAACTTCAACATTCATGCAGCCTCCACAGATTCAGGTGAGCCATCAGCAACAAGGACATATGAATAATAAGCCTCTTGTAGCCGCTGGAAGATCACACTCTGGTCACACAGATGGAGAAGCTCCTTCTTGTTCAACCTCGCCTTCCGCCAATAACACCGGACACGATAATGTTTCACCGACCAATTTTCTGAGCAGAAATCAGCAACAAGGACAAGTATCTGTATCTGCATCTGATTCAGTCTTTGAGCGTGCAAACAATCCAGTGCAAGAGCTTTATACAAAAACTGAGAGCCGTAATAATCAAGGCATGGTGAATTTGAAGAGTGCTGCTGAACAGTTCAAGTTTAAAGGCGCAGTAACAGATCAAATCGATGTATCCACAGCGGGAACAACGTATTGTCCTGATGTTGTTGGCCCTGCACAGCAGCAACAGACGTTCCCACTACCATCATTCGGTTTTGATGGAGATTGCCAATCTCACCAGCAAAGAAACAACTTAGCTTTCGCTGGTAACTTTGAAGCCGTAACTCCAGATGCTCTATATTCTCAAAAGGACTTTCAGAACTTGGTACCCAACTATGGCAATGCACCAAGAGACATCGAGACCGAGCTATCCAGTGCTGCAATCAGTTCTCAGTCATTTGGTATTCCCAGCATTCCCTTTAAGTCCGGAGGTTCAAATGAGATTGGTGGCATCAATGATTCAGGCATTATGAATGGTGGAATCTGGCCCAATCAGACTCAACGAATGCGAACATATACAAAGGTTAGAGATCTTTCTCTCCCTAATACAAAGCTCTAATCTTACTGCAACTTAGATTCCGAGTGTTTTTAACGCAAAAAATTATAAAATTTTTGAAGGTTCAAAAACGAGGGTCAGTAGGAAGATCAATAGATGTTACCCGTTATAGCGGATACGATGAACTCAGGCATGACTTAGCAAGAATGTTTGGCATCGAAGGACAGCTCGAAGATCCACAAACCTCTGATTGGAAACTCGTCTACACGGATCACGAAAACGATATATTACTCGTCGGTGATGATCCTTGGGAGTAAGTTCTAGACTAATAACAAGCTCTTTAATGATCTCTCTAAATCAATCAATCAAAAAGATTTGAATCATGCTGATCTTTCTTGTCTGTTTGTTTTTTTCCGCAGGGAATTTGTGAACTGCCTGCAAAACATAAAGATACTATCATCAGCAGAAGTACAGCAAATGAGCTTAGACGGAGATCTTGCAGCTATCCCAACCACAAACCAAGCCTGCAGCGAAACAGACAGCGGAAATGCTTGGAAAGTACACTACGAAGACACTTCTGCTGCAGCTTCATTCAACAGATAGAAAAAAAGAGATTCAAATACATCAAAATCAACTTAAAAAGTACAGCTTTTTTTTGTGTGTGTACTGCAAACAACAAACTGAGAAGAAGAAGAAGAAGAAGATACTGCAAGGTATATATACATTTTTATAGGACAGTGATTTGATTTTTCATTCTAACTTGATGTTGTTGTCTTTCCCTTGTTTCCAATATTTTATATAACCTGTGAACAACCAAAAAGAGGACAAAGTCTATTAAGGGTGTATCTATACAGATACTGTAATGTTAATGTAATGTAACTAAAACAATCAATCATATTCAGTAATCATTATTCTTTGCACCTCTCTCTTCAGTGGCCATATAATCTGGGAAAATTGATAGTTTCAGGTTCTCTTAAAAACAACAAAAAGCCTCTCTCTATCTCGACTAAAACGCAGCAAAAATAATCAACCTTGAATTACAAGAAAACAAAAAAGAAAAAGGATTTAATCACGTGAAAAACAAGGACAAGGACAAGAAAATCAGTCTCTGAGTTGTGAGCTTACACGCGTGACCACTGACCACACACAATGAGACTGGCTTTGTTCAAAAATAATCCCGCCACGTGTCAAATTCCCTTGATACTTTGCTGCGTTTAATTCGAGCGCTGAGTAGAAACAAACGCGCTCCCTTTGACATTGAAATTTGACTTCTCTTACTTTCGTTTTCCACGCGCCAGAAAAAGTCAAAAACTCACTCTCACTCTCTCCTCCTCTATATATATTAAACCCAAAGCGGCAAACTATACTATCCGATTCAAAAATCAAGAGTGAAGAAGAAGACTGAAGAAGCGCAGAGCTAAACCGTACCATAATTATCGAATCAAACCGGGTTGATTTTGTTTGCGTCTTTCTTTGGTTTGGTGATTATGGAGGGATCATCGTCTTCATCGTCGATGCAGACAAAGTACAAAGGAGTGAGGAAGAGGAAATGGGGGAAATACGTTTCAGAGATCAGACTTCCCAACAGCAGAGAACGCATCTGGTTAGGCTCTTACGACTCTCCCGAGAAAGCGGCACGTGCCTTCGACGCTGCTCTCTTCTGCCTCCGTGGCAGCGGCGCGAAGTTCAACTTCCCCGATAATCCTCCGAAAATCTCCGGCGGAAGAAACATGTCGCGATCGGAGATCCGAGAAGCGGCCGCGAGGTTCGCCAACTCGGAGGAAAACGTCCCGAGGGAGAAGGAGTCGAGTGTTGGAGCCGGATACGAGATGATAGAGCAGCAGCAGCAGCAGCGAGAGTCTCCTTCAACATCGGTGGCTTCGTCGTCGATGATGATGACGATGGACATTGATGATTCGGAGTTCTTGAGTATGCTTCCGACGGTTGGCTCAGGTAATTTCGCTTCGGACTTCGGGTTATTCCCCGGGTTTGAAGATTTCTCTGATGAATACTCAGGCGATCGTTTCAGGGAGCAGGTTTCACCTACAAGGGATGATTATCAAGGAGGGGATGAGTATTACGATGGCTCCCTCTATCTTTGGAATTTTTGAATTTCATGCTTCGCTCACACATAATCTGGGATATCTATTTTTTTTTTCTTTTGGGAAGACACATCCAGAATTTTAATTTGGATATACATTTATACGTTTTTTTTTTTTTTTTTTTTCANCAATTCTTTCCCCGTTTTTTTTTGAACATTATTTCGATAATGATTCACTATTTGTCGACCCCAGAATTTTATGTTTGTTTATTTATTTAAAGAAGAAAAAAATCAAAGAAAAATGTATAATAAAAAATATCTATTCGTCGCCAAGGGCCCAACATTCGTCTGCAGAATTTTCCCCATATACGAGTGATTACGATAATATCAGATGTAAAAGGCCAAGCTTATAAAATTTGGATTGAAAATGTATTTTTCTCGAATATGTTTTTATCAGTTCCGATGGCTTGTATTGGGCCTAAGCTTATTCATTGTTATACTACTCAACCTACTTATGTTATTTCAAGCCCATTCTAATCAATAAGCAATAACAGTTGTAATATCATAGTCTTTGTTTGTTTGTTTTTAAAATCGGCATCTTATTAATTATTTTATTAGAGTTCCAATATCATCATCAACTCACAAAAGAAGAAAGAGATGATGTAAATCCACAAGTCTTTGTCTTGGAAGTTGGAACTGTTGATCATATAGTCAAATGTTCAAGGGATGTAAACCCACACGTAATTGTTTTCCAACAAAAATAATTAATTATCTTGAATTTCTTCTTTGTTGCTAGTTTGCTACACTTGGAGAAAAGAGACGAGATAGAAAGAGTATGCACTTTTCACGTTTCATACGGTAATAATTAAGTTTTAGTAGCTGTAATTCGTACCATGTTGGTTTGTCTTTCTTTTAGTCTCAGTACAAAAATAATATAAGCTAAGAACCAATGAAAATCGACCAATCGAACAAAAAATGGGATATAACCCTCGGATACTACGGATGAAAAAAATTATTAATATAACCTGCAGTGATTATAAGAAATTAGCATCCGGATAATAAAAAGTATAATACGGTACATAAATAACGTAAGGAGCTTATTCAAGAAAAATGCGAATATCCGACCCGTAAATAATGCGGATATCCGGTGGGGGCTACTTCCGTAGGTTCTCCAATATATCTTCTTTCTCTTCACAATCAAAAACTCCCTATAAACCTTTCCTTCTTCGATAGCTCTTTCTTCCTCGAAAAGCTTCCTCGTGTTCCAGTTTTCGATTATGCTACTAAGCAATTCTCATATGGTTGTTCCGGGGAACAGATCGATTCTTTCGCCGGGATATTTCACGGCGAGTCCAAGAAGTCCCTTAGATATGAGGTTCCCCTCGCATGGTAGCTCGAAGAGATACGATGACGATGGAATCGGGTTAGGTATCGTTGCTGCACTTGAGAAATCCAGGATCAATCGGCAAGAGGTCTCCTCCAAACAAAACTCGGTTTACTACTCTGATTCCGGTTCGAGTAGATACAACCCGGTTCATTGTGTCCGGAGATTCCTATTCCCGGCGGAAGTTGATGTCTCTGAGGAATACACTTGCGTCACGAGTCGTGATGGCACGACCAAGGTTTACTACAACGACGACGAGTTTGAAATTTTTGATAATAGGTCGGGAAGTGATCGTCGTGAGCTGAGATTGAACAAATCGACGGGAATAGCTGAGGAGTTACCGGCGAAGAAGAGAGAGGTATTGAGGGATTCACCGGATTTTCTGAGTTTGTGTTGCTTGTGTAAGAAGAAACTTCAAGGCAAAGACATTTACATGTACAAGTAAGCTCCTCCAATGTGTCTCTTTTTATAAAAAAAACGTTGTGAGAAACTTTCAGATTACGACACAATATAAAGTGAGGTTTTGGATCACTAATGTTTGTTTTTCTATTGTTGAATGTGCAGAGGAGATAGAGGATTTTGTAGTAAAGAGTGTAGATCGGTGAGAATAATGGAGGATAATCTAAATGTGCAACATAAATCGAGAAGTAGTGTTGAGGTTTTGAGCTCTCCGTACGCAGGAGGAAAAAATTCTTCCGCCGGAATATTCGTAATATAAAGGATTTTACAAACTTAAAATTGTGATCAGCGCTACCGGAAATTCTTACAATATTTTTTTTATAGCTATTGGTATAGTTTGTCATAAAGCCATTATTAGGCTTGTTAGTTTTCCTGTTAACCAGACAAAGCAAAGCAAAGACAATCTTGGATAAAAACAGACAAGAATTTTATTAGTTGATTAATCGTTTATAACAGAAAAAATGATATTATGAGGTAGTTCTGTATGCTTTTTCCCATTCTAAAATCATTTTCTTTAAAAACGTATATTAAATCGTTACAAACGAAACCTACTAATGATAGGATACCAAAAATAAATGAATGGTTCTAAAGAATATGATGCTAAAGAAACTATAAGGGGTATCGCCGAGGAAGGTGTTTCTTGTACACGGTGCTTTGTGCGTAAGAAGAAACTTCAAGGTACATATACATCTTGTACAACAAGTCCAAGTAATCTTCTCGAGTATTAAACCAAAACTATCGTACAATATACCCAATTTTCCAATTTAAAAAAAAAGAATTAAAAGAAAGAAAAATAAAACAGTATTTAGATTACACATCCATCTTGATTTAAACATTGTATCAACAAAATTCCATTGAACTTTGCGTTCTCTACAAGTAACAAATTTCTTAGTTGTGTGTGTTCTCATCTAATTAAATAGCAATCATCCCCTGGAACATGTTCTTTAAAACTATATATCAAATCGTTTGGAGAAAAAATCCTACTAAGAGTAAATCCGTAAGAAAAAAAAAACTATAAGAGGTAATCGCCAAGGGAAGAGTTTATTCAGCACGATTCGTGTTATTTGTCTAGAACAAACTTCATGATTACAACAAGTACAACTGTACAAGTAAGCTCCTCAAGTATCAAACAAAAATTGGCCTGGAATATACCCAAAATTTCCGGTCTAAAAGAGATACGAAAAAGAAGCAGAGTAAAACCGTATCGGAATCACATTCATCATGAACATTGTATGAACAAAAATATGCATTTAGCTTTGCTAACTATTTTTTAGTCATATGATTTTGATTAAAATTACAATGTGAAATATATATTAAAATACAAAAATTGGCAGAATATAAAGAAATCCCCGGGAAAAAAGTCCAAAACTAGGAAGCATAAGGTTTAACAAGAAAGCAAAATATTAATTATACGATACTAAAAAAGACAGAATACTAGCTAGTAGCTAATACTGGAACTGATGAACCTATTCCTTACCCTCGACCCTTTCCATGGAAACCAAGAAACACCGGAGCTGTATCTAGTACGAAGAGACTCGAACAGAATCAAGACCGAAAATTGAACTACCCCGAGTTCAAAGTAGCAACAGCAACGGCAATAGCAAAAACTCCTACAAACTACAACATGCCATACAACCAGAAACACTCGCGACTTTAACTTTGCTTACTCTACAACCAGCAAATTTATTCGTTATGTGTATATTTATCTATTTTCAAACATCTTTAAGAAACTCTGCAAATCTCTGTACAACTAGACGAGCATTATCAGAATCAGGATTCTTAATATGGAAAATGTGACCTTCATCCTTAGTCTCTACTACTCCAACTTTCCCTTCCCACCCACTACTCTTCTCCAGCTTCGCGGCGTAACCCCAACCTTCCCTCGCTAGAACATCGTTTCCCGCCACCATCACCAAAACCCGCCCGCAACCCAATCCGGATATATCCGACTCGAGAACGTTGACCCACGGGTCCTCCACTCCCTTTTCGCTGTTCCAGCTAGCGATTTCCCAAACCCCTGTCATGTATCTCATCGCCTCAGCTTCGTGCTCCTCGACCGGAGCTTTTGAAAAGAAGAACGGATGAAACAGAGTCATCCCCAAGATTTTGAATTTTCCGTTCTCTCTCCCGGCTCTGATCCCCATATGATGCGCGATGTTTGCTCCGGCGCTGTCTCCGGCGACGAAAACTCTGCTGAAGTCAGCGTTTTCGTTCAGCCAACCTTCCGGACCAGAACCATCCACATGAGTGAATATCCATTGGAACGCGTCCCACGAGTCTTCGTATGGTATGGGAATCGGATGCTCAGGCGCACGCCGGTAGTCCACCGAAACGGCGATGCAGTCGGCGGCTGAAACAACCGATGTGAGAAAAGTGTGGTAAACCGGAGAGAAAACGGTTTCCATGATGAAACCCCCGCCGTGAAAGTAGACGAGGAGTGTGACCTTCTTCTTCTTCTTCTTCTCTTCACCGGTCTGGAGGTTGGCTCTATGAGGGAGGTAAATCCGGAGAGAGAGGTTTTTCTCCGGTGAATAGACCGCGTCTTTGGAAACGACTCCGTTTTCAGGGTTTAGCGAAGGCGGGACGAACGTTTCGGTGACGAGGCGTTCGATTCGGCCATTCTTGTAGACCTTATACCTCGGAGAATAGTCGTATGCGATTTCTGAATCCGAATCCATCGGTCGTTGGATAGAAACGTTACGAGGTGGGTAGTGTGATGCTAGAAAGAAGATGGATAGGTTATTTATAATGTCTTATATATATATATATATATATATATATATCTAAATGATCTACTACTTACTAGAGGTTCGATTAGTCCACTTGTTTTTTACCTGTTGTTACACCTACTAACTCATGTTTCATTGATTCAAATAATAAAATGCGACTAAATCAATCAATTAGAGTAGTAGGTCGGAAAATTAAGCATGAGAACAAATTTTTTTTCTTTCTCGGCAATCAAAGACACACCACGGACGTAATAAGAACATAGAAAGTCAAGGAAATACATGTCTTTTTCTTTTCCACGGAAACCATAGTTATACGATTTTATTTTGTATGTTTCGAAGCTAGAGAACAGAGCTCGTTATATGTTTTTTTTTGTTTTCTTATTTCTTTCTGAGGTTAAAGAGCAGTAATTTGGGAATATACTCAAAGAAATATTAAAAATGAAACTAGTATAGTCGTCAACAAAATTTGTTGTTCTTACAAAATCAGTAACATATGAGACTAATTTTGACATAACCCAGAGAAAGGGGATATAGACAGACACGATAAAATACCTAGTAAAAAACTAAAACACAGACACTAACAAGTATTGATCGCTAATCAACATCCCATACATACAAATATATGAAGTTTCCTAATAATTGAATAGTTGTGAAAAATATAATTAAGCGTGAATTAAGAACCATGGACGCAGGAGTTACGCAGGAGTTTTTTTTTTTAATATCTTGTTTACTGATGCAACGTCAAAAGAATAGCCCGGTACGGTTTGTGGTGGTTTAGCGATATCTGTCATATTTCAGCAGCTAAACCGAGCCACGAGGTGGCGTTGTCTCCGTTTTGAGGCTTTGAAGACGCTTTGGCTGGATCGCTTAACTGGTATGGGGCCTTTGACGTAACCCTGTCCTTTCTCTTAGCTAGGAACCGATGGAGTGAAGCTCTTCTAGCAATAGGAAGTTCTGTAAAAAAAAAGGATATTTCTTTGTTAGAAGCTGTGTGTGGGGAATATATACGGTTTAAAGGAAAAAAAAGAGGGTGAGAAAAATTACCGCATGCCATTGCAGTTGAGGATGGGATGGGCTCTTGTGTTGCGGTTTTCATGAGATGAGGAACTTGGCTCGGGGTAGGAGCGATGTTGCTTCTGACCTCGGTTTGAGTCTTGGCTAAGTTAGGAGTGTAAACACTCTGGATGTTGTTGTTGTTAACATTAGATGTGAAGCCGGTGAAGGTATTAGCGGTTCCTTTGCTCGCCAAGTTCATCACTTCTTTGGCTTTCTCAGCAGAAAAGTCATTGAACACAATCACTTGCCCGCCGTAGAATATAGTCAACGGTGCAGTTTCAGGCTCTGGTTTCACAGATCTGTTTCAAGAAAACACCATAAAATTAGTCAAAGACATAAGAAAAAAAAACATTAGCTTTAGGACATCAGACTATGTTTTAATTATCAACTGAACATACCTAGTAGTAGTCTGTGTCATTTTGAGGACATCTTCCTTGGGGAGAGAGGAAGATGAGGAAGAAAAGCTTGGTTGCCTAGGAAACAGATTCTTGGGTTTAACATCTTGAGCAGCCGTCATGGGATCCACGTTGGAAGCTTCACAGGGGAATAAACTCATGGTTGTTGTTGGCTGACGTGAGATGCCTGCAAAATATGATACAAAAAAGTAAGATCTCTCTGCCCTTCCCCACAACTTTCAATGAGACAAATTTAGCAAAGGTAAATATTCGGTTACTATAAAGGGTCATTGATTCTAACCAAACACGGTAAGAAAATTCGATGGGGACAAAACAAAAAGCTAACTACTTTCAGACAAATCATACACGCAAGCTTAACTCACACGCTCATACGCATCAAGATATGTAAGAAAGAAAAAAAACGTGTCGAATTACTAAACTAAAGCTATTGATTCCAGATAAGAGACTCTTAAAGAACCGGTTCGACTTTCCAACTCCGGTCAACAGATTATTTGTTCAATATTCTTGCAAGATTTCAAGGAATGAAAGTCAGAGAGGAGAGAGAAGATTCTTTACCGTTGGTCTCAGGCTTGCATGCCATCCCTAAGCTCAGATCTCCAAAGCTACCGTTCTCCTTCAGATACTGACTCAACCGACTACACGTCAGGGAGAAGCTCGGCTTCCCGGAAAATCTCCGGCTAGCGGCGAAATCAGAGCACTCCATAGAACTCGACATCGTTATGCAAAGTTAAACCCTTTGGTAGAAACGAAACTCAGAATATGAAACGAGTTTCTCGAATAGCTAAATATCGTTCCACGGAATCCAGTCTTCTTTACTTGTTATTACCTCTGAGAATAATCGAAAAGTGAGTTTCAGTTTTCTCTCTTCTTCTTTTCTTTTTCTCTTATCGTAAATTTGAGTTTGTCACGAGGGAGAAATGGGAGGGGCTCTTTAATAAAAACTTTCTTTTCCTCTGGGTTGGTTGCAGAGTCTCCTCCTACCTCCAATAAGCAAAAATATATATAAACTATAGTATAGCTTTATCTAATTATGCGTCCTTAAAAAAACACGTGTTTTATTTATTGTTTCTTTTAATATTAATCGGGAAATGCGTCTCGATTCACTGTTCTCCACGTTCAACGCTTGCCCGTTTAACTTAAATTACTATTTTATCCCCTCTTCACGACGTTAGTTATTTATTGGGTTTTGTTTGCTGGTAGGACGAAGTCAAACAAAACACCACACACTGTTAGTTTACTGTTTTGCCCATGCAGTGTTGTAACTTACTACTAACGTGCAAGTGAAAAATGTGACTTCTTGCAGTATTTCTTTTTTACGCAGTAACCGTTTTTGGTACAGTAATCAAGTGTAGAGTTTTTAATTTCTTTCGCAAGTGGTATATTATGTTTTCTTTTAAAGTTCCGTTTTTAATTGCAGATTATATTGTATGTAGAGGTCCTTTCAAATAATGGATTGAACAAGTCTTTTTACGAATGTTAGCGTATGTTTGAAGTCATTGTTATAAAACATTGTCACTTTTTGACAATTATGGAGGAACATTCCACAAATTACTCTAAATTTGTATAGATATGAAAATTAGTAGTTGCGAAATCTGTATTTGCTATACATCCTGTCAGTAGACATTTCAAATCCATATTTGTTTAAACTCAAATAATCACATTATATTTTCTACTAACCTAGAAAAACATATATGGTTGAAATGTAACTGATCCACAATTAAAGAATACCGCTTCCGTTGTATATAAAATGTATAAGTAATTCGATAAAAATTGATGAAATCATATAAAGTTTTACAATGAATTTCGTAACTAAAATTATGAAATATTCATCAAGTTCGTTGACTGAGTATACATCGAATCCTCCACTACCAATTGAATCATGGTTGATTATTATAAGTGTTGTAAATATTGGCACTGGTTAAGGTAGGGAGATGTTAATTTTTTTTCTTTTATAGTTTGTAATAATATTTTTCCTCATGGTGTTTTGAAGTACAATTTTTTGGTATCTTTAGACTAACATGCACGTCCAAAATATCTTTTCAGTGCTCAAATGTGAAAAAAAATAAAGTGAAATAACTTCAAAACAAGCAAAACGCGTTACACGTCAACAGTCAAGCCTCTTTGGCAGTTTGTAAATGTTCTTGATAATAAATGATAAAATCTTATAATTTGAATATACTTAAAACATTTTTAAACTAATAATTATAAAGCTTATTAACGCGTGATTCATGCAGAGATACAAACAAATGTTTGTCTATTAAGCAAAAAAAATAATAACAACTAAAGTCTGCGAGCCGTCGATTAGTAAATTAAATGCGGCATAGGCTAAAGGTTGAAGTCAATCCACATGTCGACCGTCAGAATTGATAATTGCCATGAACCATATTATAATTGAAATTAAACAGTCTTGACAATAGAAAAAAGTTTAATTGAACGTAACGAAGAATAACAATAAAATGAAGCGTAAACAAATTTGATGTTCCCGTACATAAAAATCAATATTACCAGTCATCCAACAAAAAAAGAGGACCTTAAAATAGTGATAATATCCGGCAAATGCGACTAATACATATGTCAAGGATACTATCGTCCAACTGATAAAACGTAAACGAAGGAAATCTTCACGGCGTTAAGAAACTGTGAATGGGTCCCAGTCGAAGACAGCTCCACCATCCACATGTTCCGTCGACCACGTTTTTGTTGTTATGCGTTTTAAAATAAGAAAAAATAGTACTAATAAAGTTAAAAATGGAAATTAAAGAACTCAAAAAGAAAAGCAAAGAAATACTTACAAAACAAGGAGGAAACCAGAAAGAAGGGGGCGGCAAGTGCACGTTGTCTGTACCAATTTGACGTGACGCGTGTCCAACTCTTGTTGGTCTTAAATTACGCGTGGAGATACTTATATGTTCTCTACAATTACGAACAGTGTAGGAGCTGTTATTACGCTGCTACGCGACCTATAGAAATCCAGAAACATTCCCACTCATCAGCCCTTGATTTGATTTGCTGATGTGCATTTAACCAAAGATGTTTAAGCTCAATTAACCGAACGGATCCAACTCAAACCAGAAATAATCATTCTGATTTTTTTTTTCTCTTTTAAATACAGGTTAAATGAATTCAACTTTTTCATAGCCGAAAAACTTAAATTCAAAACGAACCAAAAAAAAAAAAAATCAACCAATAGTTCTTTGAAAGGTAATAATATATATTTAACGAAAGTTTAAATCCAAATAGAAACCAAATCCGAAATCAATCATCTATAATAAATTCAACTTTTTCTTTGATGTAATTATTTTATAAACTAAAATTGAAGAAAAACATTTCCAAAAGTAAACCGAAATCCATGTTCAGTCATGTGATACTATACTATATAGGAAGAATTACTAAAATAACCTTCAAAAGTTGGAAAAGGACTAGAATGATGCCAATTTTTTTTAATTACTAAAGTAATCTTCTGTACCTATTTTACCCTTTTCGCATGTGTTAACAAAAACCGTAATATCAAAAATGCCATTAATGAATTCTGCTACATAAGCAAAAAAAACACGGAAAATAAAATAAGTCTATCACTCATTTGATGATAGATTTATTTACAGTCGGTAGACT